>FIZR01016258.1:0-122128 GCA_900060175.1 Ferrisia virgata
AAAAAAAAAAAAAAAAAAAAAAAAAAAAAAAAAAAAAAAAAAAAAAACCATTGATACTGGTCGAAATACGCAGTACAATGTAAAAAAAGTTCAAAAATCGACCACAAATTTTTTTTTTTGAAAAAGATTGGAAATAAAATTGAAATTTTACGTCTCTCACTCATGTCGTTTTTCAAAAAATTGTAAAAAACATAAAATTGGCATTTTTAAAAAATTACAAAAAATCAAAGGGAAATGGTGAAAATTTGCTAATAATGATGTTTGTTTTTTCAATATTTTGGAAGTTTCTCAAAAGAGTTAGTTTTGCGGGTTTAAAAAATTGATTTAGGAAGCTGAAATGTTTACCATATCATTTTGATGTCATTTCATGAGTATTTGACCTCGCCGTTTGCAGATTTCTAAAAAAGGTAAAATTCGGTCCATCCTAATGAGCATCCAGCATGTGAAACGTTGTACATATTTGGAAGCCAGGTCACCTTAGTAAGGCTGCCTACGTATAAAATCCATCTTACACGTACGACAAACACATACGTGTATATATATATAGTACATGTATAAGTGATAAATATTACATTTACTTTGAAGAAAAAGCGAAATACAACCGACCGAGGAAAACGAATTCTTACAACTTATGTTTGAGTAATGAGAGAGCTGGAAAATTTAATTTTCTTTCGCGTAATTCTCTCTTTTTCTTGGAACGAAGGTACATACTACATATAAATGTACTTTCTATATTTATACACGTTATATATCGTGTATGTGTGAGCGTATACGTAGGTGAACGCGATTCTACACACGAACAGTTCTGTATTCATCTTACATTACATATTATATCTTTATCTCGTACGAAGCCTCTTCAGGGCATACTGTGAAAAAGAAGAGATACATATAATTTAACTATCGTGCGGAATTTCCCGATTCAAATTTAGTACCTAGTTACACGCATCCGTTTCTACAATACTTATTATTAATGTACGACGGTCCACTCCCACCTCGCCCCCTCCACAATATTTTTTCATATAAAAGATCAATGAAAATCGCTCACCACCTTACGCAGGGTTCGGGCAGAAAAGCGAGTAATGGACGATTATCGTGTGAGGTGTTTAGGTAACGGTAATTTGCCCGCTGAATACGAATTTGACATTAATTTTTTCACCAAGTAATTTTTCTTTCTAGGAATTTCAAAAAAATTTCAATTGATCAGACAAAATAGGAAAATTGTTGGCCAATCCAAGCAAAAACTATCAATCAAATGAAAAATCTGACTCCGAATATGTGTTCAGCATGTCAAATTACCCCTATCTAGACACGTTACGCGATATTGTAGAGTAAATTCACAATTTTAATTTTTTTTTCCATTTCTCGAACATCAATGAGATTTTTTTCAAAATATTTAACATTTAAATTCGAATTGAAGTAAAGTATCAACTTTTTCTGAAAATAGTTCGAAAACTAAACTTACCAGACAAAAAAAGATACCTGACTACAGCAGAAAGGAAATTTCATTTTCTACGATTTTGTTTACATGCAAATTTGTCGTGGGGAACGTTTAGTTGGCCCACAAAATTTACTTCGAGTTGATAATTTTATTTTTCTACGTTTACTCACTTTCAAAATAAACATCCGAAAAAAAAAACTACACGATCCATTTTGATTGCTCGCATTATAGAAATGAAAAGCAGAGTGTCACGTCATAACGAATTTCGAAGGAAGAAAATTACTCCTCTATCACCGCTTTTGTATTATCTATAAAAATTTTTTCATTACCATTTGACAACTAAAAATACTGATCTGTCAGCTGACACCACCCTCATTCCCTTTCCTTCAATATAAAACTTCATATACAGTATGTATATTCTCTACGTAGCTGATCAATGGTGTATTTGCGGCAAACCGAGTAGGCAACTCTATTAACTCGCATGCTGCTGGCCCAGTGGAAATCGTCGTTATTGGCGAAAATTGTTCGGTGTCGAGCAGATCGTAAAAATTAATGAACAACGAATTCATAAAACGGAAGTTTTTCAATTTTTCACTATTTTACACTTAACTCGCCACTTTTACTATCTATTAGGCACACTGTTATGAGATGTAAAAAAAAAATTAACATTTCAGACAACGCATAGCCGCTGTTCGCAACTCATCAGGGCTGTTTTAGAAACCTAAAGAGAAACGAGAGCTGTCCGGTTCTCATGAAATTTCAATTTTTCCAATGCCAAAGTCTGTTTTGTATCTACAAAGCGAAACAAATTTACTTTTTTTAATATTATAGCCATATGAAAAAAAAAAGAATTTCTTCAGAGACACAGAGGGGTCGGCACAGCATCGACACGATGCACGATTAGGTAACAGCATAAACAGAACTGTAGCATCAACTTATAAATGTAAAACACTACAACGTAAACAAAATATTTATAGTTGGAAAAAACTTCGCAACAGAGAGGAATATTTCGCGTGGAGCGGAGGTTATTATTGTTTCAACACAATAATAATAATAATAATAATAATAGTAATAGTAATAATAATAATAATCCAAATTTTACAAATAAAGTACGCTCTTCGAAGGAAAACTTTAAAGAGTTGCTGAATAGATGTAATATATCATTGTCATAACTAGTCGTTAACTTTTTGAACTGGAGAGGTAGAGCTGGCTGCTGCTGAATTATTCGACGCTCAGCTACGAAAACTTACATTCTATTTTATTCGGTAAAAACAGGTTACTATACATAATCACAACGCCACCGAAAACAATGTTTTCATTATACTCGAAGGAAATTCATTCCTCTAAGCAAAAATGCGACGACTGCATGCCCAAGAATTTTAGCAACCACAATGGCAAAGCTAAGGTTGAAAAGAGAAACCTGAACCCAATTTTCAAAAAGAATATCGAGTGTATTGATAATTTTACACCTTCAATGATATAGGAATATCGACCATTCTGAGTTAATCATAAGGCACATTGCACGACAGTTTGCGATTGCAATATGACGCAGACTTCGAAAAATAACGATTGTATACTAAAACTAAATCTCTACAAAATCTATCGTAAAACTATGAAAAAATGATACAAAAAAAGGAGAATGTAGTCGTACATTTAATAGATGACTCGATCGAAGCAATTTGTCTGCACGTATTTTTACTACCAAGCACTATAAATAGTTCATGAAATAGGTCAAAGATGAAATATTTGTAATACGAAGAAAATAAGCTAATTTGCAAAAGGCATGAGTAAAAATTAAACCAGCATAGAAATTAGAAAAAAAATACACCCAACGCCATCAAACAGACGAAGCTAATGAGAAAATATCTACGGTTCTAACCAAGTACGTGTTAACATAGTTAATACCGTATACAACTTCAATTTCAGCAAGGCTGTCATTTTATATTCAAGGTAACACGACATTAAAAGCAAAAAACTTGTCGAAAATTTTCACATTAAAAACACATATAGCAGGCAAAATGTATAGAGCGAAAAACTGCACTGTTTTTACATTAACAATCGCTTCTGATGTTTTTAGAATTAAAAAAAAAAATTGGACCTCTAAAGAAGAGAAGGAGGGAGCGTTTCAGGTGGAGTTGAAAATTTGACGTTATTTTGAAATTTTTTTCACTTCTAGCTTCATGACTAAACATTTTTTAGTTTTTTTGTGAATAGCTTCTAAAAAAAGTATTATGATCACATAATTAAAACATTTTAAAATGAATAGGAGAGCACTTTAAATTCGGCGGTTGGGCTGGTAACCCCGAGGGTTGCATTTATGCTGAGAAAAAAATACCAATTGAAGAAAAAACATTTTTGGACACCAATCGAAAAAATATTCCACTTTCGAAGATAAATGCAAAAGTGCGTTTCAAGGCAAGGAATATGTGTGAGGGAGTGTGGTAAAAAAAAATAAAGAGTGGGGATGAAGTAATCAACAAACTGTGATAATATAAGTATACAGAATTATGTTGAAATTTTTTTTTTAGATCTTCAATGGAGATAAAAATGTGAAATGTTCAAAAATTTATCAATTTTTTCCTTAAATGTTCATGATTATCAAGTTTATAACATTCAATATATTTTTTCTTCATTAGGAAACAACCTTTAGGATTTCAGCTCAGATCATGGAGTGGGAATACCCTCCTAGTAATTTTAAAACATTTCAGTGGAGAGCTCATGATGCCTTTTTCAGAAATTATCTTTGCAAAACTAAAAAAATTGAAAATTTTCAATTTGAATTTTTTTATATTTATATCGTCACAGTTTGTAAACCATTTCATCCCTACTTTTCATTTTTCACCATAGTCGCTCACTTATATTCTTTGTCTCGTAACGCAATCATTTTGCTTCTTTCAGATTCACCTTCAAAATTGAAAAATTTTTTCCTAATTTTGTCCAAAAACAACTAAATATTTATTTTCTTCAATTGATATTTTTCCTCTCGGCATAAATACAACCTTCGGGGATGCCACCCTATCCACTGAGTTGATTATCAAAATTTTTCACGATGTGTTTATAATAGCTTTTTCAAAAGTTATTCACAAAAAACTAAAAAAGTTAAAAATTGTTCGTCATGTTTTTTTGTGTTTATTTTGTCATATTTTACGAACCACTTCAACCCCACCCCCTAAATTTTTATACCACACATACTCGAGAGTATATACCGTGTTTCAGAGCGAACAGCGAATTTTCATCATTATTAATTTTTTTCCTATGAATTTTCAAAATGAGGGGAAGATTTGAATGAAAATGAATTCTGAAAACAGCACACTTCAGAAAATATATAAAAATAAATATCTGAAAAGGCTAAAAAACATCTTAACAGTCTTCTAGGACCCCAAAAAAGATTTTGTTGACATTCCACCCCTCCCATATCCGTTGTTGGTCGATAGATTGTAATAGCCTGGTTTTCATTGATGATATGACATAGAAAATCAAGCTTAAAATCTGCAAGTCCATAGATACAAAAAGTATAAATTACAGCTTAGGTAACAAAATGTTAACATTTAGTATTTCTCGAATATTCATAAAATTTGAGGTCGGTACAGAGTTTTTTTATTCTGACTTCCAGCAATAGACAATGCAACAACTGGCTGAAACTCCAAGCCTTCAGCCTAAACTAAAGTCACATGTTTCGACATTGTTGCCAATTTATGAAAAAATTACGAGTGTTTATTTATCAAAGATAATCGATTTTTCAAGTAATTTAAAAAAATATATTGTTAAATTCAAAATTTACTATAAATTAGTCATTTCAAAAACCGATTAAATGCCTTTTCAATCGCCCCGCAATCGTTAGTCCAAACCGAGATTCAAAATTCATTTCAAATAACTCGACGAATATTTTATAATCATCTCTTGATTCAACAGTAAGGCAACTTTTAAACCAATTGCTTTCCATTATCAATGTTTTTATACTTCCAGTCTCAACTCGCCGTTTCTCAAAATACAATAAAACAATATTAAAAGAAGGAATAAACGAAAAAAAAAAAAAAATAGACCATTAACAACGAGTAATTTAAACAATTGAAAAATACTGCAACAAAACAGCCTTTAAAAATTTTCCAATCAACGTTGTAATTTTAAAAGCTTCCAAATTGAAAACAGTGCACAGCAAATGAAAGAGTTGAAGAAAAAAATTTCACGCGAAGAAAAATTTCGATCACTTATACGATTACATCAGCTCTTTTTTCCCTTTTCACCCTTCTCGTTTCTTCCTTCCATTTATACTTTTCAATGCTTCGAATCGTTGGCTGTAATTTCGTGCCAAAAGCAGCAAACCAAAATAGAAAAAAAAAAAAAAAAAAAAAAAAAACCAAAAAAACAAAAAAAAAAAAAAAAAAAAACGCAGAAAAACGTAAAAAAAAAAGAAAAACAAGGCTAAAAGATTAAAACCGATAAAATAGCGATGTTTAAAATCATCTCTTCTCTCTTGCGTGTTCTCATTCTACCTTCGAGCTGCTGTTTTGAGTCGAAAAGACGAACGAAATATTTGTAATGATAAAGAAGTATATAACAATGTATTCGCGATATAAAAAAAAAAAAAATACAAGGAACAAAAATAACTATATGAAAAACCTGCTCGTGAGATTTTTTCGCTCATTTTCTACCCCGTTGCTCCCTTCTTTTTAGCAAATCACAGCACATAAAAAAAAAGTATACAACAGGAAACGGAAGTGAAATCTAAATTACACGAAGTTCTGCGGTCGTCCATAAACGTACACCAAGCAACGAAACAACAACGAATGGAAAAAAAATCTCTCGCAAAATCGCGATACCGCATCAACAATCTCACCTCTTAGCTGTTGTCCTTTACATCCCTTTATAAACTTTATTATCGTTGAAAAAAATCTTCAAATATACCGACGTCGAAATGTTTCTCGGGTTATGATTTTGATTGGTGGATTTTGGTGCGTATACTGCGTAAGCTTCGTTGCACTTTTCACAATAACGTTTGAACTAGTAACTAAGAACGTGGTCAATTGACTGGCTATGAATGTAGTTTCTTTTTCACTTTTTTTCAACTTCACATACCACACACTACTTTCAACAGCTTCCGTACGAATTAGACTTTCTTTCGCTGTCTTTTTTTTTTTTTTTTTTTTTCATAGAGTATTGCGAGTAGTATTCTTAAGTCTACTGTTTTCTCGTTCTCATTTCGATATCTTTAAATTTGATGTTTTAAAATACCGACAATATTATCGGGCCACGAAACCGCTTTACGAAGGTAATTTTTTCTGCTTTTTTTTTTTTTTGTTCACGTTGATGGCTGGTTCAATTCGTTTTGTTTATTTTCTTTTGTCGCCGGATCGTTGTACGGTACTTTCCTTATGGTTGCCGCAGTTTCCTTCACAGTTCGGTCTGCTGTATCGTCTTTTCATCTCTTTCTATTATTTTCATTTCATTTGTTAGTCTTCGGCTACCTCTCGGCGTGAGTGAAACCTACTCTCCGGTATATCCGCCAGGTATACAAATTAAAGAAGAGAAAATTACGACATCGTTGCGGATTGATCGTATTCGTAGTAAAAATTGCGCCGAAACACGTTCACATGTAATTTCCAAAAATAAATTTCTCGGGTCAAGTTTAAAGAAAAAAATACGAAATTTCCTATTTACGCTTCATCAGATACTCGCAAACAGAGAAAGGAAGGAAGAGCGAAAGCTATAACGTGTCACGAGGTCACCTCAACCATGCCATATCCTTTTCAATAGAGTTCGTTAAAAACCCTTCGATAAAGTTTACCCAAAGATTTTTTTATTACATCAACCACATTCGATTTAGTATCAACGAATGAAACGACGAAAAACATTCCCGAGACTTTACGTCTATTTATAACCCACTGTCGACGAAAGGTTCGCTATCTGTACGAAAAAATTCAAATTACGTGCCATTGTGCTCAGCCTAAACCTTTTGTACTTACAATAGCATACTTATAATTGTACATTTATCAATGGTTTTAATTTGCATTATGTGTCTGAAGAAAATATTTCGAAATATGTGAAGAAAAAAAGAAATAAGATCGATTACAACGAAGGAGCAGAATTTTTTTCTAAAAAAATCTAATAAAAGGGTGAAACAATTGGCCAACATTCAATCATTTAACTGTGCACATTATCCAAGATAACAGTACATCTTATGATGAAAACCACGATTCATAAATTTGGTTTCTTCCAGATCATCATAGAACAAAATGACGAAAAGTACAACGATAGAATTTCACTCCGAAGACGAGGCCATTAAATTTTTGTTAAAACGTTTGTTACAGCAGTGCCTTAAAGTTCGCGTGAAAAGATCCAACATCGAACAATATGGATAATAGGTATATACGATGAGATATATGCCTAGGTGTGTGCTCTTGCGCGTATACACAGTTTGATTGATTCCGGCTTCGTTCGCTTCGAAAGCAAGCGAAGAGAAGGAGAGAGAGAGAGAGAGAGAGAGAAATACTCGTGAACTTTTAACATAAAGAGAAATAGTGAACAGAAGATGATAAATGGTCGGTTAATTAAGTCGGTTTTATGCGAATATGTTGAGACCGAAGCGGGAGTAGGAGAGCAGAAGAAAATGATTTTAACTCGCGACAAAAGAGACACAGTCTTCGTGTTTGATGAAAGCTTTGCACCATCATTCAACACGCCAACGCTCAACCCACCATACGTGATGCTGATACCTATTTTTTCTCTTACGAAGAAATTTTCTCGCCGGCGAAACGTTCAAAATGCATTTTAATTATGTACGTACGAAGCCCGCTGTTGAAACAACGTATTCGCTATTCCTACCCTTTCGGCTTATTTCGAAATAAATACAATTGAAGTTATATTTTCACCTACTTTAGTAATATATACACACAGCAAAGCTTAGGTCGCGTCAACTCGACGCTATGTTATGGTACGAGCTTTATAAGGTCGCACGCATGATTAATTTATGGTAGCGAAAAAAAAAGCGAAAATAATACAGAAATAATTATGTTTCGGTGAAATATGGTGATGCTGCGAGAAAAAAGGTACGCTAGGTAATTCGTAGGATTTTTTAAAAAATATTTGCGGTAGCTTAATCGTCGTTCGCAACGACGACAAGCTGAATATAGTCGTAGAAATTATTCGGCTTGCGTATGTAGCGAGGGTTTTTTTTTTTTTACTTCCAAACAAAATCATCTCAAAAACTAAAAATAATGTGGAAAGTGACCTTTCGTTGTTTCTTTTTTTCAAATAAAAATACCAAAGACCAGCTCTGAAATGAAAAAAAAAAATGAAAATCACACTTGCGTGATAAAACAACATACTTCTTGAAACAATTATTCGCGAAAGATTCATTTAAAATTTAATTTTCTTCAATTTTATACATGATACAATTTTTATGGAGATCGGGTCACATTTAAAAATTTTTTTTGTACCTGGATAAATTCACAAAATAACACACCATTCGTTTCTCGTCAATTTTTTTGAAATTTTTAAGGCTGGAAAAATCAAGCCAAATAAGCTGATTTTCGTGAAATAATATAATTATGTGAATTGAAAAAAAGCATCGCATTTCCATATCGGTGGGCGGGGTAGGAAGGGTTCAATAAGGCTAAAAAGTCGACACCCACTGAAATGTACATCTAGGACCTATACTTAATCTACATACCAAATCTCAACTTTCTAGCTCAATTCGGACAAGGGTTAGATATGGGATGAAAAATCTGAAAAAATAAGAAAAAACTACATTTTTGGGGCTGTGAGGCGTTACAATGTGGCTAAAAAGTCGAGGTCCTCAAAAGGCACATATAGAACCCAGCATACCAAATTTCAACATCCTAACTTAATTTGTAGAGAAAGAAAATCCAACCAAAAAAACACATTTCTGGGCTGTAAGGGGGTGCAATGATTCTGAAAAGTTGAAACTCCCAAACGACACATCTATGACCCCTACTGAGCCTATATACCAAATTTTAACTTCCTATCTAAATTTGGAGGGGATATGGGGGAGGATGAACCTTTTTTTCAAGGTCAAAAAAGAAAAATCCCAACATTGCCCCTCCTAATTAACTTGGGAAGTTAATTTTTGGAGGATGTTATACAACTTAGAAATATCAATCGATTAGCTCGAAAAGGAATAACTTTTGCGATTTTAGCCTCTCAACACCCCTTTCCCCAAATTTGGGCACAACTAAATCTTGACCCGAGGTAATCCCCACTCGAATATCAAATGGCACGCTAATCGAAGCCTATTCTTCAATTTTTATCTATTTTTGTTCGTACTGTGAGCTGAGCAAATAATTTTTCAATTTAGGGGGGAAAAAATAAAAATAACAATAAATATCGACATGGCCAGAAACGGTCGTAATGGTCTTCTAGGAACCCAAACCCCCTTCATCCGCTACAGGGCGATAGACTGTAATAGCCTAGTTTTTGTTGACAATATGTCATATAAAATCAGGCTGAAAACTTTTCAGCTCTCCTGAATGAAAAAAAGGTTGAATACAAAAGTTGCCTGAAATTCAGAGTGTACATATAAAGTAGTGAATCAATTTTGACTTAAATGCAATTCCGAAGGAATTTGTACAACTGACCAACTGGCTAAAAGCAATAAAATTTTTACAGAATTGAAATAAAATGGAACTATTATACATTTACACATTTATAATCGAAATGGTACTTTTTATTGGGGGTAAAGTTTAGCTTTCGTCCCTCATTTTATGAGTTTATACTTTTAAAATTTTTTTATGATGTTCTGAAAAAAAATAAATAAAAAAAAACTACGAAGGAAATTTTTGTTGACAAACGTCCACTTGAAGTGAATTCAGGACATCAATTTTAGATAATTACGAGCGATATTTCAATTTTACCCCCAAAAACGATTTTTTATCACTCAAAAAAGGTCATTTTTGCAACTTTTAAAATAAATTGTGAAAAAACCCTATCTATAAGCACCTCAGGAAAATTGTCTATCGGTGCGGAGGTGAAATTGAAATATTGCTCGTAATCTTCTAAAATTCACGTCCTACATGGAATTTCTCAAAAATATTTCCTTCGTGTTGTTTTAGAAAATTGTGAAAAAAAATTGAAGCGACGTTTTTTAAAAACTGCTAAAAAGGAAGATACTTATAAAAATCGCCATCAATGAATATTTTGGTTATAAATATGCATAATAATTCCACTTTTAAAAAAATTTTTCAACAAAATTATTTTGATTTTTTTTTGAAATTTTTGACAAATTTTCAAGTTTTACAAGTTGAAAAATCGACTAACGAGAGCTGCGATTTTTACCACATTGTTTTGAGGTGATTTCACAACTATTGCGACCTATCACTTGAATAAAACTCCAAAAAAAAGAAATCCGGCTCACTTTAATGTGCACCTTCGATAATGATGGGGTTATCCCCTTTCCTCACACATCCATGAAAAAATATTGTTGCGAATTATTTCCAATGATGTATGTGCTGTTTTTGTTTCACTTTTATGCAGTTTTACTAAAAATTTTCGTCACGATGTGTTTACAGGTAATAGAGAAGAACCCGAACAAAAGTATCCTGTGGTAGTTTACATTCACGGAGAATCTTACAGCTGGAATTCTGGCAATCCGTATGATGGTCGAGTTTTGGCCAGTTACTCCGATCTAATAATAATTACGCTAAATTATAGATTGGGCGTTTTAGGTGAGTATTTTACTCTATTAGAAATCACCACCGCTAAAAATTTAACCGAGCTAGAAAAAAAAAACGTGTTAAATGATCCAATTATTAATTAACGGTACTCTTACACGAGTATTTTTCATTAATTAAACCACATTCACATGGAACCAATAATTAATTATATTTTATACATATACAAGCTTTATCAAAGAAATACAAACAATACTTAATTTTAGTCATTCAAACTTTACCTATTAGATCAAATAATTAAAGAGTAAGTATCTGCAAAAGATATAAAAAAATATATCGCGACAAATAAACCTCAATTATTATGCAAACATCACGTATTGCATTTTTATCCCCTCATCATTTTCTCCAGTTTCTTTTCCAACAAAGGTTTCGCTCCATATTCGCCGATATAAAATATATTAAACCTTTGTAGCAAACAGCTTTACCCAGCTCAGAAAAAAAAGTAGTCAAAACCATATTTAACAACATATTCCCCACACCTTGACGCCTTTTACGTTTTAAATCACTTCTTTTTCAACAGCCTTTACCAACAATCACACAACAATTTTTTTGTTATCTAACGATACATGTGTCAAATTTTCACTTGCGGAAAGAGCAATCCGTGAAATTTTTTTTCTTACACACACGCGCGCGAATCAGGATACACTGCTATCAATGTCCAATATTTTATCATAGAGATATATACTTGGAGGATGTGTGTTTCATTGACAATGCAATCAAATATAAGTACGAGATGTTTTATGAAAAAAAAAAGAAAGATTTACCTGACTATTGAATAAACTATAATGTTATAAGATCAAAAAGATTATTAAAAAAAACTGGTCTTTACTTTCGTATAATTAGCTGCTTTATGACTTTGATCTTGGAATGAAATATAAATTTTGTGATGCAGAATCTATACAGAGTGTCCTACCTCGATATGAACACCATTTAACCGGCAACTATACAACACATATTGAGTCAATGTATGTATGTTTGACTGGCTTCTAGATTGAAGGGGTCAAAATATACTGGTATGAAAATTTTGCAGCATATTTAACTATATTTTTTAGAACAATTGTTATAGATAGAATGTCAAGGTTTAAACCAGAAAAGAGATAATTTTATGTAAATTTGATGATGTGGTCGTTTGTCTTGACAGATTGATGTTTGAGCAAGTAATGATCGAAATAATCAAAAAAACACGTTCCGAAATGTGTGATTTTTACAATTTTTGCTAAAAATATCGAAAACGTATTCTCACAACCTATCATTATTATTAGTGTGGTCGAATGAACAAAGTCCCACCTCTCTTAGATATGAATTTATGATCAGTTTAAATTTTAATAAAAATCCCAAAATTACCACGAAAATCTTTTATTTTTGGAAAAATATGAACGCATTTGTGAATTGAAAACATCTGAAAGAGTCAGCACGCTTCTGAGGATTTCAAAATATTTCATTAGCATAGAAAAATGTTTTGTTGCATCTTTTTTTTTTTAGTAACTTTTTTCAAAACTTCAAATGAGGATAAATTTGTATCTAAGAGAGATAACAAAAAGGTAATTCGGCTTCGTTGCATAATATCTCATCAGAAGGTAGCCTCCCACTAGACCAGCAAAAAAGATTATTGCACATGGTACATATCTGCTCTTGTTGAGGAATGAGGGGTATCAAAAGTTTGTAAAGGTGGCGGAGCTAAATTTTTTTTTTAATATGAAAAATTCAACAATGCCAGATGGTAGTACTCCTTGTATGATGCAAAAAATCACCATCGCAGATTTTTTCAATATTAATTATTAAAGAGGCTGGACCACTTTGAAAATTCAGATATTTCATTACATTTCAAATCAGCTTATTTTTAAAGTTGTTTAGCTCCATCAATAAAGGGTATAGGCAAAGTGTCTACTGAAGATTTTTTGTAGCAAATAATATTTATTACAATGTAGTATAGTTGAATTCCCTGTTTATGGAGAAAAAACTCGTTTTTCTACCATGGCAAAATTTGGACACACTTTTGTTTCTTACCAAAAATAAATAGGCACCATGTATACATAACCCTTTTTATTCCTTATAATCAGTTATACCAATTGGTGAAATATTATGGAACAAAACCGAATCACCAGGACTGTCGTCGGTGAAAAGATCGGATTTGGTTCATCCAATGATACTAATAACGGTTAGTTAAGAGAATAAATTTTCGATATTTTTGACGAAAACTGTAAAAATTACACATTTTGGTACACGTTTCTCTGTTTATTTTGATCATTACTCGCTCAAATATCAACCTTTTAATACAGACAACCATAATAATCAAATTCAAAATAAAATTATCATTTTTCTGGCTTAAACCCCAATATTCAATTTATAACGGTTGTTCTGAAAAATAGAGTTGAATATGCTGAAAAGTTTTTGAGAAAAAAATTTCATACCAGTATATCCTGAGCCCCTTCAATCCGAAAGTCAGTCAAATATACATACATAGACTCGGTATGTGTTGTACAGTTGCTGGTTGAAGCATTCAGCACATTGGATGCGATCTGATGCGATCAGCCGATCGCGTTGTACTTCAACCGAACTAATTTCTCTCTAGTATTTTATTTTTTCGATTAAAAAGACAGAGAGGTATTTCTTATACCACTTGAATTTATTTTCTCCCTCTCACTCTCTCCCCCTCCCTCCCTCTCTCTTTCTCTCTTTCTTTATCGATGAAAAAAAAAGGGGAAATACAAGGTGTAACGCGATCTGCTGATCTCGAGTCAGATTGCGCCCAGTATGCTAAAGGCTTAAAGAGGGTCCATATCGAGATAGGACACCCTGTATTGAATGTTGTACTTTTTGGCCTTTTCAACATTCATCACTTTACATCCATAAATTTTTTTAGTCAATTAATCTACGATCAAACCAATTCCAATATTTGAAAAGGCTGTATATTCGAACGTACCAATTAATACATTACAATAGAACCACAACAGGTGAAAAGAGTATCTGAATCTCCGATTTAAAACGACCATCAATCTCCATAAAAATGTATCCGAATCTCCGTTTCAATATCTGATTTAACAGAGGTTCTCAAGGTGCGTTAAATTACATACCTATCAATAAAGTGTACTGGTGTAGGTCATTTTTATTCATTCGTTATCAATTCGAAAACGTACCAACAAATCGCCTAAATAAAGTCACCTATAACAATCTCACCCCCTTAAACATATGGCCCAGTTTTCGGATGAAGTCCTATCGAGAAACTTATTTTCTTGAATATTTTGACCATTGCTCCAACCCTAAATTCACTCTTTCGATTTGTTCTTTTCGAGTTTGATGTACTTTATCTGCAGAAATGGCTTTTATTTTCAAGTATATTTCGATCTGAATTTCTCGAAGGGTGATAATGACACGTAAAATACTTGGCTGGGGAGCAGAAAACAAAATGTGGAAGATTTTATCAAACTTCCACAAAATAAGTGCAGCACAGGGAGAAAAACATAACCCATAGTTCGGATAATATATAAGATGACATGTAGAAAGTATATGTATCTAGGTAAAAAAGATAATCTGGCTAATTTAAACGTGATAGGATTTGCATAACTCCCTAAATTGGTGAAAATATATGAATGTCATTTCACTCATGTTTGAGAACCCTTACTAATGCACTTGTTCATCTCACTTCGGTAATTCCAATACATTTTTTTAGAAAATTACTATCGTTTTGGACCGCAGATTTGGATACACTTTTTTGCACTTGCATTTAATTGATGGTTATTAATTCGTACATTCGGATAAACAGCGTACAAAGCTAACGTGTATCTAAATAATTGAGCCCGGAGAGAATAATAACCTTGTAGCTTTCATCTTCTGTCTTCAGGTAGCTAGCCATGTCGAATGCTTGGAAAAATACGCGATTCTTTTGGGAAGATTTATGTTAAACGGGTGTGTCTTTAAAAGAGAACAAATACGACAGTATTTCTAACCAGCCAACCAAGCAGACTATTCTACCTACGGGACGATAAAAAATTTCTAAATAAAAAACTAAATTGCCAACTGTCACATACTTCAAGTCTAAAACCCTAGTAAAACGAGTATTTCTACGAATAACGACGACGACGACGACGACGATGTTGGTGCAATTCGGCCCCTACCAACCTCGTCCAAAAAAGAGAAAAATTCAAAATCGAATTTGCTTACGTAAACAACGAGTAAGGAATTTCGGAAATGCGTTGGTATGTTACAAGGTGAAATCACTTAAGCAACCATTCAAAATACATGAAATTTCTTTTAACCGACCGAGACATAAGAGCCGAGAATAAGGCGGGGGGCAGGGTCACGGTTTCAGGTTCTTACTAACGTCAAGATTTCCCTTTCATCTTTTCCTCTTTTTTGCTTTCTTTCTTTCGATTACTAGCTACATCGTCGTGTAGGTACTTGCCTCTCTGTTTCATCGCTTTCTTATTTTCGTGGTATTTTTCCCCTGCATGTTCCGAACATTTAACAAAATGAAAACACATTTCAAACGTAATGATCGTTATAAACAAGTCCGTATACATTATTTTCTTACGAAACGGATACATCAGCTCCTTCGTTGCTTCAGGTTCTTGTTTCGCCAACAACTCCCATGCTCCTGTTTCTGTATCGATGGCGTACCGCTATTTGCCTTCCTTAACCACAAATCTTTTCATTCAAATCGAGTTTCCAAGTAACCCGTCCGCCTCGCTCATCTGAATAATCGCCAACACCCTACATCTCTCTAAACAACCTCGCCCTCCTCTCTTTTTCCCTCTATCTGCCTACATCGGTCCTCTCCAATGCTACCGTCGAGTACATTTTTTCCTTCTTTCTTTTCCCACGTATACCGAAGAACACATCCGAGTAAAAGCGACCGACGCGACGAAAGAAAACCTTTTCAAATACGCGACTACTAACTCGTTCGTCGACTCTTTTGTTGCGAACAATACTTCAGCGAAAGGTTTAAAATAAATTAGCAAAAGTTGTTTTGAAAACTGTTCGTAATACTTGATTGATGAACAATTTCACTTTTATAACCGCACTGCAAATAATTGATGAGAAAATAAATACCACAAAGAAGAAGAAAAAGAAAGCGACGGAGAAGCCGAAGTGGTTTCTTTTTTCATCCTCTTCTCACATCATCCATCCATCCTACTTTTTTTTTTTTCTCTCTTTTCTTCAACTGCAAAGTCGACGTTTTTTCAGGGGCAAGGGATACGCAGAATTCTTTTACGTGAAAGAAATTTCAATTTCGTGTTGACGGACTGATCTAAGGAATGTACAATGTACCTATACAAATACGATGGGTTGATACTCACGTGGGTATGTTCTAGTTGATTTCTCTTGAGTTTGAAAAAAATTCTCAGAAATTCCAGCAAGCCTGTACGTATTTGCGGAACAGAAGTAACTGTCCAACTTTTACGTACATTCACAAATTGCACGAAATTTTTTTCTTACGAAATGAAATCGTACGTCGAGTTGCCGAATCCGAATAGACACCTACTCTTTCATCGAAACAAATTGAATACGTATAATTGTGGAATTTACCAACTCGTCAGTTGTTTTTTTTTTTTTTTTTTTATTTTGTAATAGAATTACTTACATTTCATCACCTTGGTACTTTGCCTCACAAACTAACGGAAAATTCAACAATGAAATAAAACCCTTGTTTTTCACAAATCGACATTTCCTTGTGAGTTTAGATTAAAAAATTTAGTAGAGGAAGAATCGCAGATACCATGAAACAACTTCAACGTTCAGCGTAATATTCAATTCTCGTTCAGTGAACGATTAACAAATTCCGTTAAATTTTTATAAATATTTGGAATTTTTCAACATTAAAGCCAACCAATGGCGAAAGAGAGAAAAAGCAAGCGTAGTAATTAAAATTTTTTTTTCAAAGCAAATTTTCTAGCGTTTCGCAAAAACTGCTTAAAACGAGAAGTTCAATTTGAATTACAAAAACAACAGCTAGGCCAGTTTTGTACAAAGAAAACAAATTTCATTTAATTGGGAAAAAACAAATATGTACCGTAGGTACTGGTATCCGCGCAGTTCTTTTTAAAAACTTCGCTTTTCCGGCGTGCTAAGCCCATGGGCTCAATTTAGGCCTTATAAGTTTAGCTACCCGATCACCTACCTAGTAGCTAACTAAAAAGTATACAGACGCCTTAAAAACTCCACTCAAGTTCTACTATTTTTGCATAAACAAAATGGATAGATACTTGAACTTTACAAACCTATTTTGAAAACAATACAAAGACTCGAAAAGGAAAAGTTTTTCAACGATTAGAATGGAAAATGGGGGGAAAAAAAAACGCGAACGTACACCAACAAACGCCTGTTTTTAGGTGACAATAAGTTTCTCTTCGAAACGAGCAAAAGAGATCTGCTGCGATTCGCATATTCTCCTTCGGGGCATCGCTTCGGCATGGCATAAACTTTTCAAAATTGCAGATTATTTTTTTCTATTTCTCAGGTCGCCAAATTCATCAAATCCAACGAAAAAAGGTAGGGGAAGGATTCTTTCACGGAAAGGTAGCCAATCGCACTTCACCAGCGAAATTCATTCTTCTTCGACGACGTTAAATTCTCTGCGGGGTGTAAAATCTCTCCAGCCGAGAGAGTTATTTTAATTAAAAAAGTACACAAGTTATACCCAGATTTAGCAACCAAAACTAGGTCATTGAATCGACTCTTTTCGAAAATAAAAAAGAAAAGCACTTCTCCGCTGGTACGAGATGGTGGCGATGACGACATCAGTTACTCGAATAACCAAACCCCCTTCAAAATTCTGGCAACTAGCACGCCAGAGACAATTTTTTTGGGAAAAAAAAATCTAAAATTTCAAAGAATATAATCCAATTATGCGAGTACGAGATTGAATAGCAAAATGCCATGTCGAAGTTACAACGAACGAAGGAAAAAACTCTTCATTAAACGACAACGCGACTCCGTTTTAAACGTTTCAAAAGTCAAGTTGCCGCGTGTAAAAGGCAAGCGGAGGGGTTAAAGAGCTGCGAAAAAAAAAGCTCTTCGATGAATACCTTTTTTTTTCAACTATTTTTTCAACAAAAAGCCAGTAAGCTCGTATTTGTTTTTGCGCTTTCGACGAATTACACAAATGACGCGCACTTATATATTTTAATTTTACAACATTCAATTCATTACCATTTCGCGTTGTTGAACTCGAATTTTGTCGACGACTATTATCACGTCTCTATTCCCACAATCGTTGTTCGTACTTTTTTTTTTGCAAGCTGAACTGCAAAAAAAAAAAAAAAAGTACGCACAACGGAATACAAGTGTGTTAATGTACATCAATAGGCCTCGATTATATGTATATTGCATCACTGTACGTTCCTAACCTACAATTTATACTCGTATAATCATCCTCAAAACAACGGAGATTTGATTTTTGACAATATTGCTCTCTGCTTTAGCCCTTTGCCTTTTCGCTCATTGGCATTAAACCTTCTAAGCGAAAACTTTCCATCGCACCATGATTGAACGGAAACATAAATCACTACTAAGCACAAGTACCGGGTGTTTCGCATTAACCTCTTTTCCCTTAAACCAGTGATAGATCAACTCACGAGACTTACATGTATAATGGTTAGCATACCGTAAAAATTGAAGGGTCTGAGATATGCTGTTTCAAAAATTTCATTTTCACCTAACCCTACTGTTCACTTGCTCTTCACTTCAAAATTCAACAATAAAAATTCACTGTTTGCTTTAAAATATGGAATATACTCTCGAGTATGTGTGGTATAACGTGAGAGGGGTAGTGTTCGTAAAATATGGCAATATAAATACAAATAAAAATTTATAACTTTTTTAATTTTTTTGGAATAACTTTTGAAAAAGGTATTATGAGCATGTTATTAAAAAATATAAAATGAACGGCAGAGTATCTTCAACTCTGTGGTTGGTGTGGTAACCCCAAGGGTTGCATTTATACGAAAAAAAATATCAATTAAAGAAAAAAATTTAGGCATTTTTCTCTTTTATGAATAAATTCTAGATCATGGATATGTCACATATACACGTCAACATTGAGAGCAAAAACCTGATCAAAAACTTCAAATCGAAAATCAGAAACGTAGCATTTAAAATGTCACACCAAAATTGTAAAATATCTACTAAATATTTTTAAAAATTTTCAATTTAAAAATCATTTTTTATTCTAATTTTTTTGAATTTTTTTATTGTTTTATTGTTTTATTACTTCACTTTATCTCTTTTATAATTTGTTTATTTTATATTTTTTTATCTGTCTTATTTTTTAATTTTTTTATCATTTTTATTGCAACTTTTTTGAATAGGTATATCCATGTCAACATTTTAACACTAAGTCCAAAAATCATTCATAAACATTTTTTATCGCAAGTTTTGGATCGAAAAATTCAAATCGAAAGTCAAAATCTTTACAGCAAAAATGTCACAACAAAAATGTCACTTTTTCAAAAAATGTCCGTCAGAGTGGGGATGAACTGGTTTGCAAACTGTGACGATACAAGTGTAAAGCAATACAGTTGAACATCTAAAATTGTCCAGTTTTTCATTTAAAACTTCTGAAAAAGCTAACTCTTAATAGCTTTTTCAGAAATTATCCATAAAAAACTAAAAAATTTGAAAAATTTCAATTAAATTTTTTTGTACTTACATTGTTACAGCTTGCAAACCACTTCATCCTCACTCTTGATTTTGTATCACAACCCGTTACTTATATTCCTCGCCTTGTAATTCAACCGCATTACTTACCTTGCAGTTACCTTCAAAATTAGACTTTTTTTTTCAATTTTGGTCCAAAAATCACTAAAAATTTTTTTCTCCTTATAAATGCAAAGTTCAACGTGCTCTCCGTTCACTTTTAAAATTTTTTTATGAAGTGCTCATAATATATAATTTTTTCAAAAGTTATTCACAAAAAAGTAAAAAAGTTACAAATTTTTAGCCATGTTTATTCGTATCTATTTTATCATATTTTACGAACCACTTCCCCCTACTACTGTAGCTTTTTATACCACAACTACTCGGGAGTATATTCTGTGTATTAGAGCAAACAGCGAATTTGTACCATCATTAATTTGTGAGTGACAGGTTTGGACGAAAATGAAAGTTTAAAAATAGCATATCTGGGCCCCTTCGATTTTTTGGATATGCTAACCATTATACATGTAAGCCTTGAGAGTTGACTTATCACCGATATAAGGGAAGGGAGATTAATGCGAAACACCCGGTACCTACATAGAAATTTATCCATACGACTAACGAACAACGATCTTACTTCGCTTCTATTTTTAAATTATTTAAACGTTCTGTGATAAAAATGTACATCGCGTACAACACATTTCAGAATCGATTGTTATCATCAGTTTTTTCAAGATAATCACACACACAAAAAAAAAAAAAACTAAAAATTGTCAAAAAATATATTCAGAACGTATTTGAAAATGAATTAAATGAGAAACAGTTTGACAATATCATTTCCTTTCTTCTTTTAAAATAATTCAGCGCTAACCCATACAAACATTCAAAGCCGGAATAAAAGCATTCAAATTATCCACTCTGATATCCACATCTCCAGCACAAGCAAAGGTACAAAATGAAAACTATCTCTTCTCATTACTCTTCTCTCATCTTTTTCCACACAGTTCAATGAATTACATTAAAACCTATTCGCTTTTCTATGTACGTAGTATGCACCAACTTTTATCGGATCGTTGTGAACGTTGCAACCAGCAGCGTTTAAATCTTGATATCGAAAAGCTAATGCGCGATTTTATATCTCTCTTTCTGCGGTTATTTTTTTTGCAGGATTTTTAAATACCAACTCGGAACCGTACCAAAAAGCTCGGGTAGCTAATTACGGTTTAATGGATCAGATAGCCGCGTTACACTGGATACAGCAGAATATTGGCCATTTCGGTGGCGATTCGAAAAACATCACGTTAATGGGACACGGAACCGGCGCAGCGTGTATCAATTTCCTCATGATTTCGCCCGCTGTCATGCCAGGTAAAGCATCGAATAAGCAGATTATGTAATTTACACTATTTCAGTAATGTAATAATACGTATTCGATTTTTCGCTAGCCACTTTCGATCTACATAAATACATATTTCGTTGAATAAATGCTCTACCGTAACCATTTTAAAATCTGAATAAGCGCGTTGGTACGAAAATAAATATTAGTAGAGAAGCACCACCTAACTATAATACACAAATATGAAATCGGAGCTATACTTTATCAGTTTCTTCTCTTCTGTACTGTTAATTACTGATAGAGTAAAATTATCACAGCGAAAGAATTTCATAAAATATTCCTACATTTTAACTTCAATTTACATACCTTTGTTACAAATATATGATGATTCGAGTACAGTTCAAATGGCTGTTGAAAACGGAAGTCTTGATTTCTTATTGGCAAAAACCACCTGTGTAACCAGAAAATAAAAAGTAAAATAAAAATTATGATCATGACATTGACGATATATGATAATAACACAACCCTCAATTAAAATTCAAACCATTACTAGTTGGATGCTTTAAAGTAGTAGCACAAATTTCTTCCTTCACGTGAGTACTACTACCCAATGAAATTACTTTTTGCTAATACTAATATTCATCTTGAAAAGTACGTGAAACATTGCAGAAATGAGCAACATTATTACACATAGGGATCATTTCATGTCAAAACTGTATTCGACTGTTTAAGGTTAAATATTGACTATTTTTTTTGCCTGACCACTCAAACAACCCACTTTCCCCTTTCCACCACAATCTTAGAAAATATGTTCAAAATTCAGAAAAATGAATCGATATGCCGAAATTGAATATTACCTTATTTTTTAGATATGTTCACGAAATCCCTCCGCCCCCCCCATCCTAGCCGCACTAAAAATGGAATAATTATGAGATAAGACCGAAATAGCGTAAGATTTACCGATTTCTACAACCATTTCTGTAGTTGAAAGTATATCAAAATTACTAAGAATTTCAGTTTGCTCCTTTCAATGTACTTTTCTCACTTAATCATCGTAAAGTAAATTTAAATCCAACAGAATATACTTCGATGTTTAAACTTTTTACCCCTCACCCCTCTCCCCAATTAGGCTAAGGGCAAACATTTTATTAAAAATGGATTCAGCACCTTCAAGAAACCCTATCTGGAGACCAAACACGATTTGTTTTGAAGCAGTTATATCGTGCTTCGTTCCTGGCCCCAAAATGCACTAATGGCAATGTTCATAAAAAAGTGATTCAGCACCTTCAAAACTCCCCAAAATCGACACCAAACGAGATAAATTTTGAAAAAGTTACACTTTCCAACCGCCATATGACATATGCGGACATTTTAGAAGCACTTGTAGTACTCAGTACTGGGTGAAATCATTGACAAGATGAATCTGAACCATGTTGAATCACTTACTAACACGGGCTTTCACAAAACAAACATTTGCAAAATGCTCCTCTCGGCAAGTCACCGCTCAAAAGACCCCCAAAAAGCACATCTAGGGTCCCTACTAAATGTACATACCAAATTTTAACTTCCTAGATCAATTTCGAGGGGAGTTATGTGAGGAATAAGAAAAAACCACCAAAAAACCACTTTTTTTGAGGCTGTTAAGGGGGTGAAATGGAACTGAAAAGTCGAGACTCCCAAAAGCCACATCTAGGACCTTCATTAAATGTACATACCTAATTTAAAGTCCATAGTTCAATTTGGAGGGGAGTTATGTAACTCAAAAAAATGAGAAAAACCTATCAGAAGACCACTTTTTGAGGCTGTGAGGGAGTGTAATAGAGCTAAGAAGTCAGAACCTCCAAAAAGGCACATCTAAGGCTCCCAAAAAAAAGTACATACTAAATTTGAACTCCCTAGCTGAATGTGGCGGGCAGATAAGGGAGGAATAGCCCTTTTTTAAGGTCAAAAATGAGGAAAATCCCTAAATCTCCTCTTTTAATGCGTTTAGCAGATTGATTTTTGGATATGTAATACAACTTTTGATTCTCCATCAATTGGTTTAAAAAGGTAAAATTTTTGCGTTTTTGACCCCTCAGCACCCCCTTACCCAAATTGAGGCCTCGCTGAATTTTGACTCAAGTTCATCCCCACTCATACATATCTAATCCGTTGTCCAACAGTGCTGACTGGCCGAATTGAAGCGATTGTGGTAGATATCGAGCAGCGAAGTAAATATTTTTAATGTTTGAGGGGGAAAAAAATAAAATAAAAATAAATATCTGACATGGCTAAAATTCGTCTTAGACACTATGACATAAAAAATCAGGCTAAAAATTAATTAATAATAACGAAAAAATGTTAAAAATTGGGAGAAAATTGACCTATAAAATGAAGAAATTTGTCAAAAATTATAATTTCATTTTTTTCCACATAATTTGGAGAAATTTTTTTTCATACCGTAGGTCAATTTTCACACAAATTCCAAGTTTTTTTCATTACTTTTTACCAATTTTCTGCATTTTGAACCAATTTTTGTCAAATTTTTACCCAATTTCCAATGATATTCTACCATTTTTTCCATGTATTGAAAAAATTTTCACCTATGAATATGTACCACAAGTTCTCTGATAAAATGGAACCACTTCCTTACTTTATTTTCGCAATGGTTTCAATTCATAGCTTGAGTTTTTGATTTTTAGTACATTTGTATTGCAAACCATTAAAAGTAAGACGTTTCAAGGTCTTGAAGACTGCCAGGTTTCAGGGGTTTAATCAGGTTTTTAGGGATTTAAAGGTTTTAGGAATATAGGGACTTGAAGATGTCAGCGGTTTCAGATAGTTGCCGTGTAGTCTAATAATTCTATCTGAAATTCGAAGCATGATTATTCTTGAAAGGAGATCAAAGAAATTGTGATAACGATATACATTTGCATACCCACTCAGCTTACCCATCGTATACGATTATTCCACAAGACAAAGAAAAACGCCAACCTAGAGAAAACAGACCCAACACGGGGTTTAAAAAAAAAAATCCAAAAACATTTTAATGCAGATCCGCTACTTAATCAAAAAGAGAAAGGTCGTTATGTCTGGGTACAATGGTAGGTGGAAGGCAGGTTGGTCTTGGTACGTACACAAAACTAACGGATAGCAAAAGCGTATCAACACAACAGACCTTGTTGCAAACCATACAAACATAAAAAGAAAGGGTGTAAAAAGAGACGACGCGACGGATGAAATACTCATCGCTAACAATTGTCATCGTTTGTGCAAATGCATGCCTATATATAGTAAACATTTGTACAGTACATACGCAGATCCTGTTCACATGTACGTGGTGGGTGGTATTTAACTATGATGAAAAAAAAAAAACACGTTGGAAAAAGAGAAAAAATTCTACCCTAGGTATATGGGTAGAGGTACTCCATTTGGGAAAAAAAAGAAAGAAAATAAAAGGAAAAAAAGAAAAAGGCACTAACGCGAGAAGAATTGCCGCCGGGATGGTGGACCGGTAGAAAGAGTGAGAAGCAGGCCACGAAGCGAATGTTTGTGTGTGGAAATATCTGGCTGTTTTTCGCGTCGGAATCTGCGTTTTATAGCTTTTACTTTGGTAGTAAAACTGATCAAGATGCGATGTATACGGACTTAAAATGGCGTTATAAATTTTCGCCGAGTCGCACAAAGTACGACGGGGCGAGAAGAGGTGGCGGCGTGGAAAACGCGTTATACGCTTTCAAAGATACACGACTTAGGTACCGACAACGTATCGCTGGATTCCCTTCTTACGCTGCGCTGCGTCGCGTCGCCTCCACGCTCGTGCACTCCCAGAGAAAATTTTTTCCTCTCGATGCCCGCATATTCGACTATATCTATAGGTTGTTCTGTCGGCCTGTTTTTTGGAGCCGAATGAGGAGGCGCTGGTGGAAAATAAATAAGGCATGGCGGCGGTAAAAGGTGTGATTCTTTATTTACTACCTTTCGCATTCACTAATGTTGCTGAATTACTACTGTTTACTACCCACCATTACCCCATTCTTGCACGATTCGAGTGTATAAGTAGTAGCCTTGCGAGTAGTACACCAAGTAAGCATGGTTTTTCCCGAAGCCGAGGCGCCGAAGCCTCGTAAATCTGGTTTTAAATTACTCGCTTTATCTGCGAGTAAATTCTTCTCTACTTCGTCGGATTACTACTTTTTCTTTTATCGTTTATAACGGATTTAATTAAGAGTTACGACGACTGTACTGGGCGAGAAAACATTGTAAAATCTAAGGTAATTGAAAAAATTTTTCGTCTAAATGAAGATATAAAAATAAGCCTCGAAGAGAAGAACTCTGTCTGCCGCTTCTCCGCTAGTTATATGTTGAAAAAGAAAATCGCAATAGCGCTCGACTATATTGCGTATTTTACCCACTTCGTCGTACATACTTATTCTCAATCTTTTAACGAAAATCGAATGTATTTTAATTTAATTTTACTTCAATTTTTTTTTTCAAACAGTTTCAAATTGATTGATGGCATACTATTCAAAATATTTCCAGGGTTGAATGAACCGGCAATTTCCTTTTCACTCGATTTATTTGCAGGTAGATTTTGCTAAGATCCATTTTCGTTTTGTACAATGTTGATAAGATTCGAGCGTATTAATCCTTTTTCAAACTACGTATATCAATATTCTTCGCTGTCGATAAATTTAGCCTGAGGCATACCTTAGTCCCCTATATTACTTTAGCACTGTTGATTAATCGAAATTGAAATGCAATTACTAAAAACAGGAAAAAAAAAATATCGCAAAACGTTGCTTTTTGTGCTCGATTTTCACAAAGCAAAGTAGCTAGGAAAATTGTATATTCAAGGAAGAAAAAGAAAAAAGCGCACTGCGATGTGGATATCGTAATGAATATCTGAAACCACATTAAGGTGGAAGAAGCTCTTCAAACTGTTAAGAGAGATGGGAGTCCCTGCTCGTATAGCAGATTTGATAGAGTCCCTATATGAGTTCAATTCTACGGTGATGGGAGTTGATGATGAAGAATCTGAGGCTTTTCAAGCGAAACAGGGAGTGCGTGAAAGATGCATATTATCCCCGCAGCTATTCAACATCTATGCTGAGCACATAATTTGCAATGCTCTAGAACACTGGACTGGTGATATTTCCACTGGAGGAAGAAGAATCTCTAATCTGCGATATGCAGATGATAACATCTTGATCGCTTCGGATGAAGAGGAAATGGCGGAGCTGGTCAACCTGGTGAAGATAGCCAGCGAAAAACTTTGACTTCGTATTAATACATAAAAAACAAAAGTCATGGAGGAGGATCAGGCCAAATGTTCTCCAGTTTCTACAGCCCTGAGCGAATACGAGAAGGTCAACGCTTTCGTATATTTAGACTTCATCATCAAAGCAGATGGAGGCTTGACAAGAGAAATACGGCGCCGAATCGCTCTGAGCAAATCAGCTATGACCAGACTGCGTAATGTCACATGTAATAATAAGATCTTCAGAATGACAAGAAAGAGACTTATACAGTCACTTGTATTCCCCGTTGAAGGCAGATGATAAGAGAAGAATCGACACCTTCGAGATCTGGGTCTGGCGAAAGGTGCTGAGGATATCCTCAACAGCGCAACCAAATACAGGAGCCAGTCAGGCTAAGTGTTTTATGCGAGAAACGCATCTAGAGTATTTTGGACATGTGGCCAGAGAGAAGTCAGAAATCTCGAAAAAGACATTCTCTTTGGTAAGGCCCTTGGTAAAAGAAGGAGAGGAAGATCTCTGACCAGGTGGTCTGACATCATCAAAGCGCAAATGGGCTCTGTGGTAAGAGCTACTTCACAGTACAGGATCGTGATAGGTGGCACACTCTTCTAGGTGCAATACGGTCGTAAGTGACTGAAACTTATGATGATGATGAGCTCAATTTGGAGGAAAAATACGCGTGCGATAATGATGAAACCCACAAACTGCACACATGCCAAATTTCAACTTCCTGTCTCAATTAAAACTCAAAAAATAAGAAAAAACTGCTCAAAAAATGCTTTTCTAGGCTGAGAAGAGGTTTAATAGGGCTGAAAAGTTGAAACATTTAAAAGACACGTTTAGGAACCCACATGGCATACACCGATCCTCTAACTCAATTTGGAGAGGGGATATGCTTGGTTCAGCCTGTTTTTATAGTCAAAAATAAGGGAAACCACGATATCTTCCCTCCTAATGGACCTAGGAGGCTGATTTTTTGTTATACCATACAACTTTTTATTTTCTATCGATTGGTTTAAAAGCGAACAATTTTTGCTACTTAGCTCCTCAGTAACCCATTTTGATCCAAGGTCATTCATACGCAAAAATATTAAATCCGTCTCCAAACTAAGTCTACTGTCCAAATTTGATAGATTTTGGTCGATATTAAGCTAAAAAAAATGATTTTGCTTCAGGAAAAAAAAAATAAGAATAAAAATACTTACTACACAACATCAAGAGAATGTAAATTTTGATATTTTACACTAAAAGTAGTAGGTATAATTTTTACCTAAGTTTTCTTCAATTTTTTTCAGCTGAATTAGGCCATTTCCTTTCATCGTTTCGGCAATTTTTCCACATTAACATTCAGAAGTGACCTTTTTTTCAAAGTTAAACTTGAAACTCAAACGACAAAATCAAGGCTTATTTTTTTAATTTTCCTCAACATTTCAATTTAAAATCATAAAATCTACCATTACTCTTCTCTTCATTTCGTTTTCACTTTTATTTTTATTTTTGGGTGCCATTTACCTCGCTCGATAGGAAGTAGTGTGTCTGTGTACACGGAAAGAAAAATATATTGAACGACAAAAGATTTAAACGACATTAACATGTTTAAAAAGTCGAAAAAAAGAAATGTACGACAGAACATAAACATGACCGCCGGTAATAGGTATTTCGCGGTAAAACAAATCAATCACGGCGAATAAATATATCAAACGGTTAAAATATTTCATAAAAGACAATTTCATCGCGGTTTAATAAAAAGAAATGAATCAGCATCCGCACCATCAAGATTTGGACTGTCGACTATTGATGATCCAGGTCCATAAATGGTTGATGTTCAACTGTGGGCTGTCAAGAGTTGACCATTAATAGTAGGCCATCAAGATCCGCAATGGCCACAGCCAACATCTTGAACGTCAACTTAAATGTAAAGAAAAATATGCTAAGAAAATTTTCAAAATGCATTATGTTATATTTTTCCTGGTTCCAGCAAAAGTCCAAATTTCATCTGAAGTTGCATAACTTTAAAAAAAAATTATGACTTCTTTCTAACATTAAGAATTTTGCAAATTGCTTAGAATTTTTTTCATAACATTCAACTTTTTTGTCAAACATAATCCAATTGTTGACGATCCAGATGTTCAACAGCACAGAACAGTTTACCATCAATGTCAGGCCATCAAAACCAGAAAAATCCCGATTTTGATGACCAACTGTTGACACTAAAATTGTAGAATGCGCTACCAAACATATTTCGATGTTAATAAAAAGGAATAATTATCTGACAAGGCCAAAAATGATCTCAACAGTCTTGGTCTTTTTGAACCCTAAAACGGATTTCGTTGATACTTCCCCTCCATCCACCGTACGTCGATAGTCCATAACAGTCTGGTTTTCATTGACAATGTGACATTGAAAATTGGCTACAAAAAGTTATATCGAGTGAGAAATCTATACCCTTCCACTACTTTGCCGCCAATACTGGCACACCTAGAGTGCATTCTGGGTTTCAGCTTCCCAGGTTAATTAGGACCAACCGTGAAGATACTTAGTTAATTTTTCAAATTCAAAAATGTCAAAAAATCTGACCACTTTTTTCTCACCATTTTCTGTCGATCGATACGAATTTTGACGAGAAATGGACCTCAGATTTTGCATCAGCTAAAAAAAAAAGAGAATTAAATCGAATTCAAAAAATAGCTAATGAATTTACAAGATGCTGAAACGTAGAACTTTTCTGTACTGCTGCTCACGGTATTGTACTCCCCTTATCCACTGCAGAAATTCTAACCTACACAAGAAATTAATACTACATGTGCGTGTAATACACGTACCTATGTACGATTGTACATAGGTATAGGTAGTTAGGTACATGTAGGTAGCTATACAAGGTGTTTTACATACACGAAAGGTATCTACATTACATACGAACCTGGGATAGGCAATGAAGGTAGGTTGTTAGATAGGTACACTATACACACAACACACCGAACGTTAATCAAAATCCTCATTCAACAAGACGACAGAATTTCATGTCAACGTCGAAATCGCGTACTGCACTACGCGTATATTTTAACCTAATTTTACACGAGGTTTTTCATCGTAACGCCAATTACATACGATATACCATACCTATATATTATATACCTCTTTGAAACATCCCTTCTACCCATCACTTACCATCACCTCAGTGCAAAATGACGAGAAAGAGAAATACCAAACACCTCTCTATTTTTCTCTCTCATTTATCGTGAGCTATAACGATTGAGGCAGCGGGACAGGGATGAGGAGTGCGACGTCTCTTTTTAACACTCTTTTAGCACCCGGGCTATACGTATACGGGTACGCTCTGCGTGAACGTATAAATTTCAAAAATATTGCACACCAGATACCGCTATGTATCGAGCAACGACTAGTGTAAAATATTATATTAAATAGATTTAAAGCTCTTTTACTCAGTCCGCCCCCCCCCCTCCAGTCTATTCCCTTTCCACTCTATCTATCGCCGGTATCTATTGCTCTTTCACGGTATGTGGTATGCGTATGCGTGGTGAATAGGAGACGAAGCGAAGGCAGGGGTGCGGCACCCCGACAAAGACATTATCTTTTATGATGCCGGTTATGAAAGTGTGCTTTAATTAAAAGCTAGACATTTCGTTATAATTAACATTTTAACGTTTAAATGCGAGCGTATTTTAATCAATACCTATACATATTATAGTCGTTGTTTCTCTTTAGGTATCGCTTTTCTTTCTCTTTCACTTTCCACAATTTTACCTCATTTCTTTTCACTTATTTCTTCACATATAAGTATATGGCTACGTACGTACGGTGGAACTGAAAATTCCTCACAATGTCAATTTACAGCTCAAAATATGTGAAAAAGTGAAAACACGAGTCTTCAAAAATACGAAAAAGTGATTCAAAAAATCTAATTTTCACATTTTCAAGTTGCGCCTTTGTAGACAAATCACACTAGTATACTATTAAAAGATCAGGATTACTAGAAATGTTAGGTTACTACTCAAAAATAACACCATCCGGTAGTAGCAGTGCATTATGACTTGTAACACCGTATTAGGAAACCACACTGATTACCAACATAGAGTATTCTGTACATTTTTACAATTTATCAAGAGTAATAATACTGCTGGGAATGTACCTGCATTCACCACTGGAATGTACTACCATTTTCCATATCAACATCAATACAGTAATTCACTACTTAAATTATTGAATAGTATGATAAAGTAGAACTTTATGTACATTTTTGTGACACACTTCTTCTAAGAGCATTAAAAGTATCTCATTACTACTGAAAAATTCTGGTCAGTGGGACATTAAGCAGTAAAATATTACTGTGTGTAGTAGTAAGTGACTACTATATAACCACTTTGCATTGATAAATATCTACTAAAACACTACTGTTCAGTAATAAATCAAGTACAGGGGCGCTACTAATATGTGCTGGATAACTACTTAAAACTACAGTTCTACAGTACATAACCACTGATCCTAGAGTGGTTTTTTCTACATGGACGAAAAGATGAAAAATACATGAAAAAAAATTGAAAAAAATCCTTAATTAACTTTTTATCCCCCCCCCCCCCTCCACCCCTCCAAGACAAAAATCATTTAATCTCCTCGATACTGATCAGAATCGCTCCAATTCAATCAATATGTTCAGTTTGGTAGCGGATTTCATACATATGAATGGGGTGACCTTGGGTAAAAATTCAGAGGGAGGGAATGCTGAGGAGGAGGCTGAAACTGCAAAAATCGTTCCTTTTTGAACCAATGGATAGAGAATTCAAAATTGTATAAAATATGCAAAAATCAGTCCCCTGAGTCAATTAGGAGCAGGTTCTCTAAAAAAATTTGTAAACGAAAACGTCTGACCTTGCTTTACCTGTTGGTATGACTTTTTCGACATATTCGGCCCCCCACCAAAAAAATAATTTTTTACCAAAAACTTGAAAAAAATATAAAGTAACTTTTAAATTGAAATTTTTACGATTAACTTTGAACATACGCAATTACAAAAAAAAACTAAATTTACTTTCATGGATTTTTTTTTTAATTTTTGAAAAACACATGACTTTGGAGTCAATCTTAGTAAAAATGTCTAACTTTGTGGTACCTGCATGACTTTGCATGACCGTTAGACACCTTAAGGAGGGGAGATATGGAGGTCTTTCCCCTTAAGAGCTTGAAAAAGGGCTGTTCCTCCCTTATCACCCCTTCAAATTGAGATAGAAAGTTGAAATTTGGTATGTAGACTCAGAAAGGGCCATAAATGTGGCTCGGGGGGGGGGGGGGGGGGGGGGGGTTCCGACTTTTCAGCCTCATTACATTCTCTCACAACCCCGAAAAAGCTGTTTTTATTTGTAAGTTTTTCTTATTTTATGAGTTTTTGAAATTTGGTATGTTCATTTGAAACAGGTTTTAGATGTGCGTTTTGGTAATGTCGACTGCTTAGCTCCATTGCACTTCCCCTACCTTCACCACTGATTAGGAAAAATGTTTTAAATTTACATAATTCCAATATTTTACGAAAATTAGGCTTTTCATTTTCAGGATACGAGGTTATTTCAAAATTCTATGAATTTTCAGGATGCTCCTTACACCGTTCATTACATCACATTTTCGAGCTGTATTTCGATCAAATGTAACCAGAATCACATTATTTCATACCGACTTAACATTGAAGTTACACAGACGAAATTTATAAACATTATAAGTCTTCCTAGTTTTGAATTTTATCAAAAAATACATGTAATATCACTTGGCAGAACGCACAAAAAACATTACCTTCAAAAAATGTATTATAATTTTTTTTTATCCAGGATCAAAATTGCAACAGTAGGGTGTCTGACGAATTCTGATGAAAGAAAATCACCGCTCTTACATTGCGTCTTAAGATTTTTTCATAACTATTTGAAAACTAAAAATTCTGAACTGACCCCGATCCCCTTCAATATCTAAAAAACTTCACACATCGAACTCATTAAGATATATCTTTCCTCAAATTATTTCGAAAATGTTCGTTCTGTTTGTAATCCTGAATAAGTTTGGCATGACGTTTTTTTGCGGCAAACCGAATAGGCAATTCTATTAACCTGCATGCTACTACTTCGGTGGACTGATATCTTGATAGGCACAAATTTTTAGATTTCGAGTAAGTTATATTGAAAATTGATAAACTTCAAAGTCGTTAGAAAGCAGTTTTTTTTTATTTTCCACTACCTTTAAACAACCTTCAACAGATGGATAAAAATTACTCGTATAATTTGAACTTCTTGAATAAACGCGAAAAAAAGCATTTCTCTGATTTTTATCATTTGCAGTTACAAAGTTATTCGAGTATGTCTAAAAATTAGAAAATTTGACGAAAATAACACTTCTGTAATACCTATAATTCTAGTTTAATAATGCAGACTTGAAATTATCAACTTTTAATTGATTTTTGCAAATTGGTAGAACTAAGTCGAGGGCTGAAGTTGATATCGGATTACTTCGTAATCATTCAGAAAGTATATTAACTCTGAAAAGTTGACATCACCCTCAACAAATTTCTCGTATGCTATCTTAGCCAACTTATCAAAACATTTCCAAAGTTGCAAAATTTTATTTTGTCTGCTCAATTTCACTCAGTTCTCAATTCATTTCCTTCTTCTCAAAATCAATGTGCATTCTTCACAATACACATGATATGCCTTCAACTTCACGAGGGTGCGATATGGCAGCATTACCGACCCCCGCATTTACACGAATATAACACCTCGCAGTAGATAATGTTAATACAGCAGCTAGTATTATTTCGTCGCTAATTCCGTACATCCAAACTTCACACAATGTTAAAAACCCACACTAATGCCAAGGCTTGTTTGTAAACAAAAGTACGTGATGAAAATTCATCGCACTAACGATTTCCACGTGTTTCATTATTGCTACCTCACATGGGTAGAAAATTAGCGAAAACGAAGGTACATGAAAATAGAAGGGCCAAAAAGCTTTAACAAAATACATTTGTAATGCAGTTTCAGGTAAAAAAAAATTACGACATGTAATAACAATAATATCTGCAAACACGTAAAATTTTCAAATAAAAATCTAAAATGAAAATTATTAAAGTACATTCATATAATTTTCATTTCATTCGAAGTGGAAAAACATTAACTTTTTCGATTCAGCTATATTCATCGTTAGTTTTCATCACCGAATATAGTTCTCGTAATTGTCTTTTGTAGCACTACGTTATATTTAAATATATCCATAAATGCGGGTTCATGAGCGGGGGGGGGCTGTATTTGTGTATTGAATCTCCTAATGTTGAAAAAACTTGAATTTTCCCAGTGGATAGGACTATCAAGTCCAAAAAATTTTCCAAATTACTTAAATACTAATTTCTAAAAATAAAGTTTTTGATTACTGAAGATATCAGTTTCTGTGAAATTTTCGCTTTCACATACGCATCTTTAACAAGGACATTAAATTTCAGTATCTGTCGGTATCAAAATTCAAATCCAGGCACCGAGGTAGTCTACTAAAGCAAAAGTACGATTAAAAAAAACTACCTAAAACCCTTCTCTTGGAGCAGTTTTGCGCAACAGCCTATGTAAATCTCAAATTTCAACGCGCAATATCTCAAATTTCCAAAACGTTAAAATAAAAATTTTTTCTTTTTGCATTTTCCTTACAAAATACCTAATTTACACGTGTCTAAGTATCAACTCTGTGAAACAGCGATATAGCCTCAGGTTAGGTGAAGAAGTGGGTATTGCTCCATCAGCTCGGATACGCAAAAGGTACTCTTCTTAATTTTCAAGCGCAAGATATAGATTCGATTTCAAGGTTGAAATTTTCATAACACCGTCAGCATTTCAATTTTTCTTTTTCGAAAACCTAGAACGTTTATACTTCGCAAAAAGTATCAGTTCCCTGTATCGCAACGAATTCTCCTATTACACGAGCGATTTTCTTCGCAAATGAAATTGAAAAACGCGTAATGAAATATACGAGTGTTATTATGCCGTCACAGCACGCTGCGAAAATCTAGCAAAATTATATCTCATCTCGTAAAACCTTACTTAAACCGAGTAAGTAAGCCAGGTACTGCGAAGGCAACGGATAAAAGCAAAAAAGAAAAATTTTCGCCGAATGCGAAAAAAAAAAAATTAAACAAAGAAGATAATTTCCTTAATATTCGAACCGAAAGTGGAATAAAAGTACGTGACATGCACGAGTAAAAGGTAATTTGAAAATCTTATTCCGCAAAAAGTATAATAAATCAGTTCGTTTGAAAACTACTACGTGGTACAGAGGAGGGGTTCGCGCAAGTGGCAGCAAGAAAAAGTACGATGTGCACAGAAGCGCAGAAAGAGGTAGCAAAAAAAAAAAAGAGAGAGAGAGAAAAGAAAAAGAGCGCCTATTTCGTGTTTCTTTTGGAATATATTTTTACACTAGGTCTTTTTTATTAGACGAATTTCCTTTTATAATCATTTCGTCAAAAAAGAAACATATACCCTGGTGAAATGCAGCACTTTATTTTGGCTTAAAAAAGCTAAGATACTAAAAATTAAAAATTAAAAATTTTGGGATTTTTTCCAATCGCACTTGAAACTACAGAAAATCCACTTATCGATGTATCTTCATAATTCAGCCACAAAATACTTCAGTTAAAATTGTCATTTTAAGGTGAAAGGTCTCACGTTGGCGATATTAAGTCAAGACCATCATTTTGTAGAGGAGACCCGTGAGGGATCATTCCATTGAGTTTTACTCAAGTCATGCCTTCTGAAAGCTCAGTAGTGAAAAAAAAACATAGTTTTAAGAAAAACTATTCAAAAAATTTCTTAAAACAGCACCAAAAATGGTCACCAATAGGTCATTTTGAAGGAAATCTTATGCACAATAGTGATATGTAGGCGGAGCTTTGAAAATATTTTAAGCTGGACTACAAAATTTACTGTGGGAAAATAAGGCAAAACCCTACCCTGCGTTAAACACAATTACAAAAAAAGGCATCACTTTTTCAGCCCAATTTTCGTGAAATTTGGGTGAATTGAAAAAAAGCATCGCTTCTAATCAGTAGTACAGGTAAGGGAGTGTAAAGAGACTAGAAAGCCGTTACCACCAAAAGGCACATCCAAGATCTATACTAAATCTATATTCCAAATTTCAACTTCCTAGCTCAATTTTGAGGGGAGTTATCCGAGAAACAGACATAAAAAACAAGGAAAATTGACTAAAAAACTGCAGTTTTGGGGCTGTGAGGGGTTGCAATGAAGCTAAAAAGTCGAGCCCCAAAAAAAGCACATTTATGGCCCCTACCAAGTGTACATACCAGATTTCAACTTTCTAGCTCAATGAGGGGAGGGGGGACAGAGGAGTAACAGCTCTTTTTCAAGATCAAAAAAGGGGAAAACTCCCATATCTTCCCTCCTAACTGACCCAAGAGGCTGATTATTGGATCTGTTATACAATTTTGCATTCTCTATTGATTGGCTGTAAAAAGAACAATTCTTTCTCCCCTCCAAATTTGGGCATATCTGAATTTTGACCCGAGATAGCCCCCACTCGTATATATCTAATCCGCCGCTGAACTGAGCCAAATGACCGAATTAGAGCGATTTCGGTCCACAAGGGGCAGAGTAAATGATTTTAGTCTTAGGAGGAAAAAATAAAAATAAATATTTAATATGGCCAAAAATGTTCGTAATGGTCTTCTAAGACCCTAAAACTAATTTTGTTGATATCCCCTCGCCATCATCCGCCATAGGCCGATAGACTTTATTAGACTGGTTTTTACTGATAATATGACAGAGAAAATCAGATTAAAAATCAGTTCTGATAAAAAAAATGAAGTGTAAAAGAATTATTCTGACTCCATAAGACAACACCAAATTGAAAGTTTAATGAAAATGCCATCAATTTATTCTCTTTTTCAATTGCAATGGTGTAATTACGATCCAAAATTGCAAATCACTCAAAAAACTGCTCGGAAATTGTAAAATCTTTGATGGAAAACAATAACACAGCAGTTCGCTGACTTCACGCAAGTGGCACTAGATGACAAGCATGACAGCTAATAAAGGGTAATATTCTGGTACCCTGATACGTAAATAACTAAAAAGGTCCCACTTTGACAATTTTCAACTTTGAATTGATTTTGCAACAAATTTAGAAATTCCATGGTGGAACCTTCCACCTTAAGGTGGCACAAATAGTGATCAGAGAAATCATTTTTCCCACATTTCCTCCATTCTTAATTTTCAAAGTTTAACCCTTTCAAAATCAAATATGTCTCAAATCGCTTGAAATCGACTGTGCTGCCATCCTTTAATACACCCAAGTGAGTAAGGCCTACACGAATGTGTCTCTATGCTTATAGTATCAGGATGGTTTCTAGGGAAGTCTTTATTGAGCTTTCCAGTGGTAGTTTCCCGTTGCTTTCCACGCTATCTACAGGTGACTCACCGCATCGCTAGCCAGATTTTTACAACTTGTTACCAGCTTTTTGATTTTGATAACAGATGGCGTGCTGTCTAATTATCTCTGTTGTAACTGGTAGTGCTCGGAACAACGTAAGTCCCTTTGAAAATAACCAAAAACGTCTAAAATAATTTTGAAGCTGACAACGCTTATAGAATTATATATTTCTCTTTAATGTACCTTTCTGTTTCATCAAAGATTTTCCAAAATCCGCCTGAAAAAGCACTGCAGCAGCCGGTTAATACATGATTTCATTTATTTAATTCTCTTTCTCTTCTTACATCTCATCAAAAGGTCGGCCTAGTACCTAGCAACCTACACGCAGTACTAATAGTATTACATTTACACCGTTGTTACAGGTCTATTTCATCGTGCAATATTGCTCTCCGGATCAGCGCTGAGTAGCTGGGCTATCGTCGAAGAACCAGTAATCTACAGCTTACAAATCGCTCGTCAAATGAATTGCACAGCTTCGGATAAAGAATCTTTTCAGAATCACGAACGTATCACCGACTGCTTGCGCGAAGTACCCATTGCTGAATTAATGAAAGCCAAAATCGTAGCGCCTACGTTTCTAAACGCTTTCGGTCCCAGCGTCGACGGCGTCGTCATAAAAACCAATTACCAAGAAGAAATACTCACCAATATATTACCCGAGCTACAATCGTACAATAAAGCTGGTTCGAGCAATGTCGGCGGTAGCGGTGCCGGGTCAATAGGGGGAGCAGGTTCGCAGTTACACGCCAATTCCAAACCCAGAGATTCCAAATCCTTGATCACCGCGAATAAATACGATTTATTATTCGGATGTGTCACCAGCGAAGCTTTATGGAGGTAATACTTGTCGACGAGCGTTTTCCTGCTTCTTTCCACTTCGCGTTCATTTTGCTCGCCTACTTTCCTCCGAAAAAAAAAAAATCCTCTGTACACAACCCTGTTGTTTTTTCCCTTTTTTTTTACACTTTTTTCTACACCCCTCACGTTTCCATACTCTGTTCTGTACATATACAAGTAGGTATGTAATACCTACGTAGTACGCACTACAAACCCTTTACTCTTACTCTTGTTGTTTCTCTCTTGTCCTTTCGTCTGTATTTAATAAGACCGGATAAATGTGGACATCGATTTTTCTTTTCAGTTTTTTTTCCTCTTCTAATGCTATCCTTTTTCGCTTTTTCATTTCTTCTTATCCTATGCTTACATATGTGTGACGATAGAGGTAGTATTTATAGGCTCGTTTTTGTTGTTATTCTACAACTACACTTTTTCTTCTTTTCTGGCTATTTTTATTTTCTTGTTCGTCCTTTCTTACTATAATATTTTAGCCGGTTATATTTTTCTTTTGGCTTGTCTCCATTTTACATTTGAATGAAAACAAAAGGACGACAAAAAAAAGAGTACTATTCTAAAGTACCAGATTACCTTTATTTCCTCGTTAAACTAGCGTTTTTCCTTTCTTTTTCGAAGCTCTACGTTTCCCATACACCACTTACTTATTTTACTTCTTTTGTTTAAAAAAAAATTCTTATCGAAAACATTACTAAAAAATTTTCGCCTCGTAATCCGGAATTTCATAGTGCTATCACCTTATCGCCATATAAATTTCAACGATTACGCCGTTTTTCACGATGACTGGGCTCTGCCATGTTTTTTTTTCAACCTTGAAAACATGAGAAAACAAGGGCGGAAAAACCGTTGCAACGTCATCACAAACCAACTTATCTCGGTCTATTATTTATTTATTTTTTCTTCAGAAAAAAGGCAGTCGAGAGATAGCAAATTCATTCTTTCCATTTCATTTACACGCATTAAAAAGACATCGTAAAATTAGTACGGAACGTTAGAAAAAAATTTTAGATCACGGATACGTAATGCTAAAACCGAAAATTCTTAAATTTATAGAATATGAAAAATATTACAGTACAGTTTTTAATATTCGGTATTCAATATTTGATATTGAGCCATTTCATCTAGTTTATGAATTTGATATACTGGTGAATTATTTAAAATCGTTGAAAATCATCGAAAATCACGAAAAAATTTAAAAAATGGATGAGAATTGACCAAAATTATTAAAAAAGTAGTAGAAAATCATCGAAAATTCAATAAAAATTTTAATAAAAACGGGTAAAAAGTGAAAAAAATTAATCACAAATAAAAAAAAGTTGAAAATCAGATAAAAATTAACATAAACTAGGAAAAAAAATCATCAAAAAGTAGGTAATACGTTGAGCACTAGATGAAAGTTGACTTAAATAATTAAAAATGTAGTTGAAAATCATCGATAAATGGGTAGAAATTGATAAAAATGGGTGAAAATCGAACTAAAATATGAAAAAAATCGTTAAAAATCATCAAAAATTGGATAAAAGTTTGATAAAAATGAAAATTGTAGGAAAATGGATGAAATTGAACTGAAATATGAAAAAAAAAGTTGATAATAAGTGAATATTGACCTGAATTATAAAAAAAATTGATTGAAAATCATCGAAAACTGGGCAAAAATTTGATTAAAATGGGTAAAAAGTGAAGAAAACTCATCAAAAATTATGAAAAATGAGTCAAAATTGACCTAAATTATAGGAAAAATTGTTGAAAATCACCGAAAATTTTTATAATCTTCAATAAAAACGAGTAAAAAGTGCAAAAAATTGAGCAAAAATCGCAAAAGTGTTGAAAAATAGGCATAAATTGACCTGAATTATGAAAAAAAAAGAGTTTCAATTATTGAAAATTGCAAAAAATTAGATGAAAAAGAACGAACATTGACCTAAGGTATGGGAAAGATGGTTAAAAATCATTGAAATTCGGGTGAAAAATTGACTTAAGTAGGTTAAAAAAACAGAAAATTGATCCAAAATTACGAGAAATTACAAAAAAATAAGTGAAAATTCACCTAAATTATGAAAAAAAAGTCATTGAAAATTGGGAATAAACTTTACAAAAATGAGTAAAAAGTACTAAAAATACGAAAAAAATTGTTGAAAATTATTGAAAATTGAGTAAAAATTTTGAAAGGACAATGGGTAAAAAGTGAATAAAATTGATCGAAAATAACGAAAATATGCTAAAAATGGTTTGAAAATTCCTCTAAATTATGAAAACATGAAAATCAATAGACAAAGTCAGTTTTATTATTCGTTTAACTTAACTTAAGCACTTAAAAAAATTAGCGATGCTTGTGGTAGAGAGTTCAAATTAAAATACATATTTTGAGAGAAAAATTTCATACAACCATCGGTGATTTAAAAATTTATTTCATTTACCATCTTTTCTCAATGAGTTGAAAATTTCCAAAAAAAATCCATAGGGGTGAGGTGGAGCGATTTTTCCTTTCAGCCTAAATTTTTTTGGTCATTTGTGAAATTCGAAGACAGAGGAATTTCACTATTCTAAATTGAGGGAGGAGGGTACCCTTTCCTACACTTGCTCTCTTCTCTTCAGCACTGGAAAGTCTGAAGTAAAATTAAACGATGATCCAATCAAAGGCTTAAGCCTTCTCATCATTATGACTACTTGATTCATCAATGATATTCATTCGTCGCGTCGTCAGTAATCAATAAAGTATTCAATTATAACGAATGCTCCCTCATTCGTTTGTATCACATACTTATTCATTGGAATTTGAAATCCATCTCTCTATTTTGGAAACTCACAATTGTAATCCTTTAATCCGAACAAATATTCTCGTTTAACCCATCCGTAGTATAATGTACCAGTTGCTTCTCTCCCTTCTTCCTCTTCCTTTTCCAGCTTGCTTTACGGGTAAAGCACCAAGGTGCACGTGCATGTAAATTGTAAGTTACATCACTGGCTTAGTATGCATGTATACGTAATGTATACGTAGAGTAAATGTAACGCACGTTCTAGGCGATATTTTATCAAACATACGCGTATATATATTATGTATCGTATTCAATTCATAGATATAACATTTTCTAACGTGTACGCAGATTCAGCCACAACGACATCCAATCTGGCTTCGAAGGCGACAGACGAGACAGAATTTTACGTACGTACGTTCGCAACACGTACAACTACCATTTATCTGAGATATTTTTCACCATCGTCAACGAATACACCGATTGGGAACGTACCGTTTTACATCCCATCAATACCAGAGATTCGACCATTGCTGCGCTCAGCGACGCGCAATTCGTAGCGCCTCTCGTACAAACTGGCGACTTATTTAGCAGATCCTCGTCCGGGCACACATCCACCAGCAGTAGCGGAAGCAATAGTGCCACAAATCAAATCAGCTCTTCTCCTCGCCTCACCAAAAGTTTCTTTTACGTGTTCGATTACCAAACAAAAGACGGAGATTATCCTCAGGTACGGAGAATCGAAAAACCCATGTATTTCGCTATTGCTTATATGTGTATTTGCGAAGTTTTTCCATTTCAATTTCCATTCCCCGCCGTCTAGAATTTTTTTACATTTATTTCTGCGCAATGGGAATAGCGAAGAAACAAGATGAATAAAAAAAAACACGCCTGTTACGCCACCTACATACGACAACAATCCGACTAAATCTGTATAGTCTTATGCGTTATTGCGATACCTATTCGCCGATATTTACCTATTCTCATACCCTTTTCTTTTTCTTAGTTTAAAAGAAGGCGATATTTATCGAAAATGGACAAGAGGTAACATCGAAATTTTAAAAGCAAAAAAAGAATTCAATTTTGTGATACGAAAAACAATGATTCGCTATACGCTCAATCCATATCAAAACTACTCTCAGATCTGACCTCAGATCTTTGGATGTACCTGAATGTGGCCCTATAAAGAAATCGCCATAATTTTTTTTATTAAATCCTTTAGTGGTGGAAGAGGGGAAGGCGAGGGCGGTCCTAGCAATTATCGAATAATTGCAATTTTTTGCTGAACAATTCAACTTTTAAGGTTGACATTTCGAGAGAGGTTAGATTTAAAATAAATCTATTACATAGTTCTGTAATGAATGAAAAGGGTATTTGAAACTGATAAGTAATATTTTCAAAGCCTAAACCTTCACTTTTGCGACGAAAGCTCAAATTTTCATGACCAGCACATAAGCGTTTAAAACTCCCATTTAAAAATAAAAAAAAAACTCCCACCAGGAAACTTTTCTATGTTCGTTTTGACTAATCAATTTTCAAGATGGAATCTCAACACTTCACGCATCTTGTTGACCCTACAATTACCATGAATTAAAAAAAAAATCATAATAATTGACAAATCACTTCAGTTTTTCCATTAATTAAAATTTTTACAAAAATTGAGGACTCCCTATGCCCCTTGGGGGTGTGTTAATGTCCTACTTTGAAAATTGATTGATTGAAACAAACATGAAAAGGTCGGGATTCTTAACGTGTCTGTCTACAAATACACAAATACACCACGAAAGTTATGCATAAAAAGGTAGTTAAGCAGGTAAAAACTATTTTAGATTCTGTAAATAAACACATTACGGCCCACGGAGATGAAAAAAATTTTTAAGAACCCCTGCGTAGAGGTAAACTCACACAGATGGCTTGGTAAGGGCGGACAGGTGAGTTTACACTCTTTAAGAAGTTCAAAAAGATACTTTGAGCTTTCGCTTGCAACGCAATGGTGACCACGAAAGCTCTTGGAACACGAAACACCAGGAGCTTGATGATCCAGTGAAACTTAACTTTATCCCTTTAGGCTTGGAACACGAACTAAACAAAACTTGAATTAAAAATATATTTGTTTGTTGGCATGGAACACGGGTAACTTTCTTATGATTGGAAAGCCACTGATGAGATTGGAACTAGTTGAACGCGTTGTGCCACTTGAACCTAGTTCTCACAGTGTTACCAACATCAAGTGTTGCCACTATGAGAAGTGGGACAACCCCTACAATCATACCTGAAAAATTAGGTATGGAAGAGGAAAAAGTGAAATATCCACCCCAACTGTCTTGAATAAATCCTCTGATTTAGTTTCGACTAATTTTTTCTAAAAGTAGTGATTTTTGTCCCATTAAAGGGTGTTGAATCGACCACCTGGTACCATTGTTATTAAATTTTTAGATTTTCGAAAATACATACAAAAGACGACAACTGAAGAGTTTTGAGTACTTCTGAAAAATCTGCTATTGGAAGGGAAAATGAAATATTTGCCTAAATTGTCTCAAATTCATACCCCAAGTAAATTTACCAACTACGAGAAGTAAAAATGAAATATTACGCTTTATCGTATAAAATTGATGTCCTAATCACGAAAAATCGCAAAAAATGACTTTTTAAAAAAATCCCCGAAAAATGGGGGAATATTGAAAAAATGTCGACAACGGTCATTTTCAGTCAAAATAAGTATAATAATTCCATTTTTGAAAGTTTTTGAACTTAAAGTGAGTTTTCTAAGTTTGAAAAATAATTTATGGGACTGAGATTTATAGCACAGCCTTTTGAGGCAATTTCGCAACAATTATGATCTCACTGTATGGAAATTTCAAAAAAAAAAGCAAAATTCGGCCCACTCTAGTGTACAGTGTCGCATATACCTATACATAAGTATACAAAGCGTATAAAATGTAGAGGTACAATCAATCCATCATTTGAAGGGGAAAAAAGTTCGAGCGTGTAAACTAAAGCAAAATTTACAGACCCTTTTTTGGTAGCCATAAATTTTGTACAAGGTATCTATTTCGCTCCATAAATGCAACAAATTATAACAGCGAATCAGTGCTTCTTACCAGTGTAGGTAGTACATCCTTGTATTATGCCTTTACTTCGATAGATTCGCAAATTGTGCCTCTGCTTACCTCTAAGTTTTATAAAAGCTATTTGTTTTTGTCAAAATAGAATTATTGAAAAAAATAAAAAAAAATTAATTTGGGACCTCCCAATACGATTTATACTACAAAAACCAACGCAATGAGACTAATAGCCTATGTGTACATAGGTATACGTGATTTGATACATTAAAGCTATTATCATACGAGCTACTTTTCTACGTTCTAACATATCAACATATTGGACTTTCACAAAAATTCGAAAAAAAAAACATCGCAATGGGCTGCTATTTGAGCCTAATTTTCGTAAAGTGAAGGAGATCGGAGAGTTGTCATTTCATGAAATCAAAATAAGATGCATTCTTGGTGTTTGAAACCCCGAAAAAGCACATTTAGGTCGACTACTAAATACGTATACCAAATTTCAATGCACTAGATAAAATTGGAAGAGATATATGCGTCGAACAAACTCGAAAAATAACAAAATTTAGCGAATAAACTACTTTTGCAGGGTTGTGAAGGGGTGCGATAGGGATGAAAAGTGGAAACTCCCAAAAAGCACAACTAGGGTCTTCTACTAAATGTTTTTGTCAAGTTTCAACCTTCTACCTCGATTTGGAGGGAAGATATAAATGGAACAGTTTTTTTTTTTCAGATAAAAAAATGAGAGAACCCCCATATCTCTCCTCTTAATTGACCTAGGAGGGTCATTTTTGAACATGAAGTACAACTTTTAAGTCTCTATCCATTGGCTCAAAAATGATCAGTTTCGCCTCTAAGCATCCCCTTACCCAAATTTGAGCATAATTGAATTTTGACCTAAGGTCATCCTCACTCAAAAATATCAAATTTTCCGCCGCCAATCAAAGCTCATTGTGTAAATTTTACCGATTTTGATCGGTATTCAGCTGAGCAAATCATTATTAGTTTCGAAAAAATGAAAATAAATAATTGGAATAAATATCTGACATGATTAAAAATGGTCTCAACGATCTTTGAAGGAGTCCAAAACGGATTTCTTTGATCCCCCCTCCCCCTGAACCCACCGTAGATCGATAGTCCATAACAGTTTGATTTTCATTGACAATATGATATAAAAAATCAGATTAAAAACAGGTTTCTCAACAAGCTTAAAAAATTCGGTCATGTTCAGACCTGATATTGTTTTAATCAAATTCTCGATTTTTAATTGCAATCTATTGAAAATGAAATGAGGCGACTAGATTCATATGGTTCATCTGACTTGAATACTGCTCATTTCATAAAAACAATTTCGAAATACATACTTCTTTCTAGCTTTTTTTAGCACGTTTATTTGTTGGTAGGAAGTTAGGAATATCTAATTAGGAAATGAGAAAGATTGAACAACACAAATAAGTCATTTCAATAATAAATGTGGTCAACTTTCAATCTCTTTCATTACCTTAATCGTCTCTCGTTTTTGCGCATAGACGCATCAATCTCATTCAATTTCATTCTCCGCAAACAAAACGAACAAATTTGTAAACTTTGATGGAAATTACGATTAATCAATTTGTTAATGACAGCGCGACTTTCTTCTCGTGTTCTTCAAAATGTCATAACTTGGTAAATATTATTTTATTCGAAAAATTTCTATACGACGAACTTTTTGCCACAACATGTCATATACAATGCGACTCATTGTGGAGTTTATTCGTAATACTACATAATTCGTACTGCGACAATAAGAAACGAAGACAAGATGCAGCTCAGACGACATATAGCGAAATAATTGCTCCAGTTGTGCGAGAAAACGAAATGTTAATTATAATTACGATGCGACGACACGATACTAAAATGTCATCCAAATTGTAAAACGTCATGCGATCATTTCTCTTATACTACCATTCGAATCAACAATAATGGTAATACATTGAAGACGGTTTCTCTGCTACGATCGAGAAAAAGTCTAAGTAACAGCATCAATGAATTTCGTTAACCTTTCCGAGTCGGCCGCCAGATTCATTTAGCCTTCTGTGCGTGCGTGCGTTTCAAAAAAGCAGGAAAAAATAGATTAAAAGCAAACGAAAAAAATAGAGAAAATTCGCTCTTTCGCGAAATTCCAATAAAAATGCCAAAGCAGCCGTTGGCGCGCGATATTAAATTGCACCTTCGTTGGTAGTGTACAGTATACACTATATACACGTTCCACGTCTCACCCATTTCCTAACCGTATATATACCTACCAATCTACCTACCCACCTACGTACCAACTACTTCCAACTCTTGTCAATATTGACAGTGCCGATGTTAAACCATTATACCGAGAAAATAGCTTTTAAACGGAAGAAAAACGGCGATGGCGGTGTAAAAACGAAATTTTTTAATTGTAATTTCACGCGCCTTTGAGTCTTGATTTTCCTTCCTCCTTTCAACTAGTTCATCTTTTCCACTCCATTTTTGAAAATCGGCAAATATGAATGTTGAGACAGTTTTCGCGTCAAAATTTTTCAATGATAAATTGATGAAAATTGAAAGAAACTTGTGATTTAGTTCGAATCTTAATCTACTCACAAAAAATATTCAACTCGGTTCTTTAGCGAACGTATAAAGTAAAAAACAAAAAGTACGAAAAAGCGAATCGAATTTTACGCTGTGGTACGTTGAAGATTATTCTCAGATTTTAGTCAATTTTCTACGAGTTTTCTCATTCAGCCTTTGCCAGAACTTCGACAAAATCTTTATGCCATTCGACTTACCGATGTAGAAAATGATTTTATACCGCAACAATGACTTTTTACCACAGCCCCCGGTGACAGGGGCCTCAAAATATACGTGATTTTCAAGCTAAAAATTCCATCCATGCAGGTAGAGATATTAGAGGGGAGTACCTTGAAATTTTTTCCGATTTTTAGACCATTGTAATGACCTTAAATTTAACCTTGAAAATTTTACATTGCTCCGGTGACAACGTTTTGGCAGATGTCATAACGATTTTTACGTTTCTCACTCTATTTAACATCAATGAGAGTTTTTTCGAGTGGTGTCGTGTACGTGAAGTTCGAAAACCCGATGAATCGATTGTTTTAGTACTTTAAAATTATTTGTATAGACACAAATATAGATCCGGATTACTGTTCTTAGACGTCCAAAGAACAAATTTAGCTTGGGTTCTTATTTTTCTGGTCCACTTGCTCCGAGAATCTACCTTTTCATCTGAGGAACACCTTTGTCTCCTCACCTATGGCCGAAATCGAAAATTTTTTTAAATAAAATTTGTGGCTTGAAGTATCAGTAATATTTAGAGCTATGTGCAAAATTGCGTTCAGACCACTCTCCTGTCCGTTATTTTAGAAATTGTGCGTCAAAAACATCCTAAAAATCGATTGTTTCTATTTTGTATCAAAAATTGCTAACATACGACCACACTTCATTGGATAAAAGTTATTAAAAATCACAAAGAAAACACATACTCAAAATTTAACAACTTTCAACCCCTATCCGCATTGTAACACCCCCCCCCCTTTCAACACCTATGATGGTAGAGTAGTAACAGGTACATTTAAAACAAAGTACAGCAACTGCTAAAATAATCATGAAATTTGGTATGATCAATGAGGGAGATGTATAAACACTTTCTAGTTCGAATGGTATTCATTATCCTCCATAACACGGATGAGGGATGAAACTTTAATGCATCAGCCCCATCCGATTTCCACTTGAAGTAATTTTTACAAATTTAGAGTCGATTTCATAGAATACGAATATCGTATTAGTTTCAAGATCCAATGACGAGCGGTGTCCAAAATTCGAAATTGAAAGACCTCGCTTCTTGATATTTTTCGCCAAAAATGGCTGTACAACGCAGATTTTCTCTTCTACACCAAAAACTTGCATTCGTATGGTAGTTTAAACATCATATTCGTGAAATAAAAGTGAAATTGGACTCATGTAGTCATTTTTAAGCATCGTACTTTCAAATATTCAGATATGATATCTCCCGGAGATTCCAATTTTCTTAATTTTTTTTCATTTTACATGGTCTTTTTCAAACATTTTTATTCTACGGTTTCAAGAAAAGCGGTTAAAACAAACAAAACCCATTATTATTGATAACCAAAGATCATGCATAGTACTCGAATTTTGCCCAACAACCCACCCCTACCACATTTTAAACACACTATCCCTTTTTTGTTAGTGTGTTCATAGCTGTATACAAGCTTTTATCCGTTCGAAAATGTGATTCGTCAACTTTAGCTGCCTATTTTTCAATACTTTCGTTTTCGTGGCGATCAGAAACCCAACCCCCCCTCCCCTAATTCATATACAAAGAAATACATGCACGAGTTGATCACAAATTATAAAAGCTATTCTCTTCTGTATTACTAACAGCCATGATCCTATCGAGTACGATCGTATGTTAGCTAATTTTGATGTAAAATAGGAATAATCGATTTTTGGTGTGTTTTGGACGGGCAATTTCTGAAATATGAAATAGGGGGTGGAAGAGTGGTGTGAACCACATTTTGCAAATAGCTCTAAATATTCTTGATACTTCAAGCTACAAATTTCATTTAAAAAATTTTTCGATACCGGTCATACATGAGGAGATAGGGGCGTTTCTCAGATAGAGGGGTGGATCCTCGGAGAAGATGGGTCAGAAAAATAGGCACCTAAGATAAATTTGTACTTTGAACGTCTAAGAACAGGAATCAGTCATAAAATTGATTTTAACATTCAGATCGCACGGATTCCCATTTCACATAATAATTTTAAAATACTAGAACGACCGATTTATCGGGTTTTATAAAGTTACGTATAAGCCATCACTCAAAAAAAAAAACTGAAAAAATTCTCAGTGGTGTAAAATAGAGTGAGAAAGGAAATCATTTTTTTATGACACTCACCAAAACTGTGCTCCCGGAGGATTTGAAATTTTCATGGTTAAATTTAAGGTCATCATAGTGGTCAAAAAAATCTAAAAAAATTTCAGAGTGCTCCCCTTTGGTACCTGTACGTACGTGCAAAGTTTGAAAAAAATCGCTTGAAAACTTGAGAAGACAGAATTTTTAGCTTGAAAATCACGTATATTTGGAGGCCCTTGTCACCGGGGGCTGTGGTAAAAATTCGTTTTTGCGGTATAAATTCATCTTCTACAAAGGCAAGTCGGATGGAATGAAAATCTTGTCAAAGTTCCACCAAGGGCTGAATGACTCCCTAGCCACACCAGAGCCTTTTCCAACTCAAAATCTGAAACGATCTGCTACTCATGTTACCTTCGTATAGAATGTTTACAATGATTAATCAAAAATTTAATAACATCCCTTATCACTCTTTTCTCCAATGATACTCGTTTTCGATGGAAAAAAATACATAATTCAATCGAGTAACAGAGTACCTACTAAAACTCATATATCTTTAAAAAAAAATAATAATAACATCAACAATGCACACCAAACTAATTATATCTAACCACAGAGGAGGAAAAAACAAGCAAATTACTTTCAAAAATAGGCTTCCATTCACATCTGTCCTTCCTCTACGTACAATGTTTTATTTCCTCATCCGAGTAGGTATAATACTCAACGTACCATGTACATCGATGTTCACACGAATTAATCGCGTACGTGGTTTTGAAAATGTTGACATATATATGGTTGCGGGCGTCCGGCGCGTGAAATGCGATTATTTATCGTATATTCTACGTATATAGAGATGTACACAGTACACTATATGTAGGCTTTTGCGTTGAATATTTGATAGTTATTAATGTCGTTGTCGTTGTTGTCGTCGTAGTAGCTATTTGTCGTATTTATCCAGCACTTGATGCGAAAATACCACTACTCTATCTCACAGCATTAGTCTCTTCCTCTTGGCCAGCACCCATTGAAAAATAAATAAAAAGTAAAAAACCCAGCGAAATATAATATTCGGTTTTTTTTTTTTTTTTTTTTTTGATAACCATAACCCTTGCAGATCCCCTCGACGCAACCAATTTTTTTCCTCTCCATTTACGAAATTCTAATTGAAAAATTGCTCCGTTCGTACGGAGAATTAAAACATGTAACGAGGATTATTTTTCAAATGCGAAAATAAAATATTTCCTGTATCACAGAATAGATGTATATACAACCTACAACAACTATATAATACACAATGTACTACACACTGAATAGGTAGATATATATACTTTAAACTATACAGTACTGTAACAGCAGCGAACGAATAACCTTATCGGATAATCTAACAAATTAATTTAGCCACCCTTTGCCGTTTCTATATAAACGAGTAGGCTATTTGTTTTGAAATATTCAACTCTTGAAAATTAATTCCTTACGTTTGTTTCTCTTTTTGGGGAAATTTTTTCACTCGCTTTCACGTTTTCGCGTTGATCTCGTTCGCCCAAAGGATTTAATAGCGGCGGTTATTTTATTTTATTTTATTTTTTTTCTTTTCATTTCTTTTTTTCTTTTTCGAACAACAATTCTCTACGGATGAATGCATTGTTTTATCGCAACGAGCTCTATTAAAACAATATGAATGAATTGTTGCGGCCAGCTCAAAGATCAAATCGTATGAATAGGAAACCTTTGAAAAAAAATCCGCTAGTTCAATTTTCCATGTCGTTATCGACCTCTTTTCATTCTTTTTATTGTGATGAACGTATCGGAGTCGATATTCGAACTGCAGATGCATGATACGCACGAAAGTAAAGTACTGTGGGTACTGAAATGGGAGAACGCAGTCAGATTAATTCAAGACAGAATTCTTGGATTTTGGTTCGTAGTACTGAAAATGTATACAATGTTCTCATCTTTAAAAAATGTTTTAGCAGAATAAAATACGGAATTAAGTTCATCTAAAACGTGGGCAAAATTAAATCACATCAGATAAATAAAAGTGTCCTCAGGTATCAAACACTGAAATATATATCAAGGAATCATTTTTGTAAAATTTCTCTGCTGGTTTACACAGCGTACTTACTGTAGCAGAATAAAGTTACAACTATTTGGGATGTATTGTTTAGATTGTGTCCATTCCATAAACAAGTAGGATAACACATGTGTTTCAATATGTTCATAACGTCCAAAAATACGTATTGAGGATATTCCGATTTTCGAATAATTGTCATGTAATGTAATTTCAATTCACATTGCGGCAGTGAAACATTACACATTCCTTAATAAGTGACGTAATTTCGATAATTTCGTTCACAAAATAAACTGTCATCACGAAAAGATTATTTTCTGAAAATGGAACTTATAAATACAAATTTCCTGAACTATCTAGTTGGGTCTTCTCAATATAAAACTTGTTTACAAAACTTTGAGATCAAAACGTTGGAACGTATCACCAAACAGAAAGAAAAGCAAATTCCTACAAGACGCGATGAAAGTGGATGTCTTGCAATGAATGAATTCCAAAAATTGAAGAAGTAAACACGATTTTACATTTCAGGTCTTCAAATGATTATTCATGCGGGATATTTCAGTGTAGAGGTGTAATAACAATGATACATAAACGCAAAATAATATCTATACTTCAAGTATGAGTCATACTGCCCCATTTATATCATATAATATACACCGTACAATCTGAATCTCAATTTTTAATACGCGGTACACATATCAAAATTAACTAACGTAAGACTTACTTCCATATTTTGCAGAGAATGGGCACAGTTCACGGAGAAGAATTACCATATGTATTTGGAGCACCTTTGACTGACTCGCAAACTCATTTTCCAAACAATTTCACTAAGTCCGAAATCGCACTATCTGAAGCATTCATGATTTACGTCGGAAACTTCGCGAGATCAGGGTAAGTGTTTAAATGCTTAATGAATGAATTGTATGTATTACAAGTAATCACATAAATAAACGACAAATAAACCAAAAAAAAACTGAAAAAATTACGAACAAAATCATATTGTAACGATTGCAAGAACTAACACGTAACACGACCCGCAACTTAGATTACAACTAACTGGAACATAGAACAATAAAATAAAATGGCCGAATATTGAACATTTACGAACGACGAACGATTATTTTAAAATTTAGATCATGGAAAAATAAAATCAATAATATTACGTAATTTGATATCTCATTTTGTATTGGTTAATTTTCTTTGATGTCATCTGTTTGTAAATTACGTCACGATGACGTACAACGATAGACCAAAACTTTGTGTTTATTTTCCGTCGTATTTCATATTTCTTTTGAATTGATATGTAAGTAGTAATTAAATATGAAATGTAGTACCGAAATATTAAAAGTTGGAATACATTTTCCGATTTAAGACGACACGTCAAACTTGAAGAATTTTCAATTTGCATAAAATAAAACGAGAAGAACGTATGTACGGTTCGCCTTTACATCGTAATTTTCTCGAGGTTGATTATTATTATTGAAACTTGCCGATATTGATAGGAAGCTAGATTCTACAGCGCAGACAAAAGATTATTGAATTTAAAATTAGGATATCTGTGTTGAATATGCAGATGATATCGTTTACAGCAAATGAATTTCAGCAGTTGGAAATAAATTCATTATTTATAATTAATAGTTGACCGATATTAATGAGCGTAGACATTTTATCGACATTTGGTTTTAATCCTAAATTCAAATATCATCGAGCTATGAAAATTTCCTACATCCATGATGCGTAAATTTATTCACGCTAATCGTCAATAGAAATAAATCAATTAATATTGAACATTTATTTCGATAAATTTACGGTCTTTTCACATGATTTCATCGGTTCTTTAATATACGTTACAAAAATCGACCACTAATGCGTGTATCGTGTGTATTTTCATTTCAACGAGAAATAAAAGCAATACCTTTAGGAACTAAGTTAATTACTTAATTGTTGATAAGACAAAATAAAGCTCGTAAAATCGAGCGAACGAGTTAACTAAAAACAAGTTCTTGGTTTACGGTTTAAAAGCTCTATGGGAGCCCTGAAAATAGCTACAGAGCCCATAAACTGTCCCAAACTGTTCCTGATTGTAAAACGTTAAAGTCTTGTCGACGCCATATTTTTACGTGACTAGCGTCTCGTATATGGAGTTCTATATGCCCGTCCACTAATTTTCGTTTCTTTAACAACGTCCAGCCAGTATAACATTGCCATATGTGAAAATCAGAATGTACGTGATTCGAATCTTCACTACTTTAATTTAAAATGTATAGAACAGAAAATGTAAAACACTATACTGAATTTAATATCATGTTGTATGCAAGTGTATGAAAAAAAAAGTTGTATATTATTTTCTACGTGCGGACCACTTGAACGAAAACAAATGAAATTCTTTACTTCACGGAGGAAGAGAATAAAACAAACAAATTAAATAATTAAGAAAAAAAAACAGAAGGAAATCATTTATTTTAAAATACAATGTAAATAAATTAGATAAAAATGAATAGTACATGGAAATAAGACGCATGAAAAAAAAAAACAATTGGTCCAAAGTGTAGGACTAATTCAGATTGAAAAGAATAGCGAACAATTTTTCTTGTTTAATTGAAAGTTAAAAGAATCGCGTGTCACTCGAATAATAGGCGGAAAAAGCCAAGAAAAACTTCTGATAAAAGAAAACAAAAGGGAAAAAAGAAAAATACATTAGTATTATGGGGAGGGGAAAAAAAGGACGCAACATTGCAAAGAAACCCGTCTCATTTAAAAGATTAATTAAACTTCGAAATGATAAGCTAGCAAAATTTCAACGCCGACGTAATGATTCTCAAAATTGGTTATAAATTTTCACAACAACAAGTGATCGAGAACTTGTACGGTTGTTCAAACAAAAACGTTGTAAGGTACCCAAATTTTGCTCTCTTTCTTTTTTCTTCTTTAATCAAAACTTCAACGTTTCCCAGTCTTTTATTTATATCTTTTTTGTACATAAACTTCACCTATATATACCTAATTTAAATTCGTCCATAATTGTAATTTTCAAAAATGAAAAAAAAAAAAAAAAGAAAGAAAAAAGGAAAAAGGAAATTGAACAAAGAATATGCAAACAACTTATCAGGAAATAAGGTCGTCAGTTTAGAAATTCAAAGCCGTTAATTTTAGAGTCGCAGTTGAAAGAAAACTGTTTTAGTTTATACACGAGCACAATGCAGTGATTCCAAAAACTTTTCAATTAAGTGACATGTTTGAAAGTAGGTTAACTCATAAACAAAGATGACAAGTGAAGTTGTACTATTTAAAGTTCGCTAAAAAGTATCACAAAGATGTAGCCACTTTCTCTTTAAAACAACACGTGTAAATTATTCATTATGTTTTTGAAATTTATTTTAAAATATTAAAAAAAGGAATTTTTTTTAGGTCAAATAGGTATCGATACGTGATCGTAAAGCTATTTTTTGATGTTGTGTTGGACATTTTAGTTGAAAAATACATTAAAGCCATTTTTTTTTTTTTTTGTATCTACTTAAATAGTTCATTGTAATGGAACGAACAATACTAAGTGCGTAAAACTACTATTTTGGTCAATCAAAGGGGAAAAACAAATGCTTTTTCCAATTTAAACATTTTTCTACTTACAATCATCTTAATCCTTTGAAAAAGCACGTTTTACGAAACAGATACCTAATATCTTGGCTCACTGCATTAAAATTCAACTCGTTGGGGTTTTTTGGAAAAAAAAACCTCCAATTTGACTTGAATATTACATCTCATTAATTACAACTTTATAACCTCTCCTATAAAACCTGTAAAAATTAGAAGTCATTACCTATGAAATATTCAAGAATAAATGAATACAGGTTAGAAAAATTAAAATGAATATAAAAGTTCAAATTAAGCAGACTTGTACTTAAAAAGTCTTAGCGAGGAAAAAGTTTCACCACAAAATAAGTAATTACTTCTTTAAAATGTATAATGATCATTATGAATGAAGCAAGAAAATTAATTTCCTTAAAATGTCTTTTTTGTAGTAATTTTCTATTAGCAACTCTAAGAATTTACTTATGAAGGTAAAAATTAAAATATATTCATTTAATAAAACTTCCGAGAAAAAATTTGTTTAAAAAAGTGACCTTTTTTGTTGATCTATTTTTTCAGCTTGAATTATAGTACTTAGTTATTTTTTTTAATAAATGTTTGCAAATTCTTATGAGCTTAAAATCAGGCATACTTAAGTTTAGTATATTTAAACGAGGATTACTAATTTTTCGGAATCGTTCCCGAGTGAAATAGCAGGTTTTTGAAAAATTCATTCATAATTCAAAGACAAAACTTAGTAAAGAACTTTGAGCATTTAAAATTACAATGTAAAATATCATAGATGCGTAATTCTTCTTTAAGTATACTAAAACAAACCTCATCAGTTGAACATTTCCTTAATCTTGATCCATAAACTTCGCAGAAAGTAGGTAAATATGCAGATACGTATTTTTCTATTCACCTGTTCGTTTCTCATAATTTAAAACCATTTGCTTGATCAAATCTATCGTAAATTTCGAGTAAATCTTTGCAATTATTCTGTGTACTTATTTGAAGATACATGCTCTATAGGTTGATACCGTCGAATGTTTATTTCCTCAGGCTTAGAAAAAGTTAGAATGGATGCTACTAAATTTTTATACTTTGTTTAGTCAATTTGTTTGATTAGAAAACAAAATGATTCTAGTTAAAATAGACACGATGACGAATTAGTACATAAAAAAGGTATACTTTTATTTGTTAGTTGGGTAATCATGTGTATAAATTTTATCCAACTTTGTCGGACCCACTTAAGTTTATGTAAATTATTTTAATTTCTGGTTTCTGGTATTAAAATTGTAATTTTACGTTAATATAGGTGAAGTTCCTAGCAACCTACTTGATACTGAAGAGTATTTATCATTTATAGATGTGTAAACTAGCACATAATACCTACCTACTTTCCTTCTCCAATAAGTAGGCAATTCGATGATTTAATTATACTACGTTATCTAATAGGTTTGTAGATACGTGATAGGTACATTTATACCTAGATTAGCTGCTTAAACTCACGTACCTATACCTAAGAAATCATATTGAACCGAGTAGTTGAACTCTATGCATACCTATATATAAAAAAAAGGGAAGCAATGAAATACGTACATGGAATTGGATCAAACAAAAAGCTAGCAATTTTATCGAAGTAAACTTCAATAGAAAAATCGCAGTTTTGAAAACGTTTTATCTTTATAAAATTGTCATCGTCGTACAGACACAAATGTTAGAAAAACATACAAATACACCAATCATCACGCAAGAGAAATGTTAGCAAACGAAAACCCTTATCCAATTCAACGGGTGATTCGCGGCGATAAAGTCGAAGAAAAGAGAAGGGAATGTTATATCCTAAAATGTTGGAACAAAATTTCATTAAAATATTCCGGTTGAAAATATTGTAACGGTTTTGTTATTGTCACTAGTGTTCGACTAAGTGCTCGTAAAATATGAAACCGAAATCCCTTCCATGGGTTGTGCGTCTCATCATTCGATGAATGTGTTAAAATTTCACTTTCTTATACGCGTCCGCTTAAATCTCGTATTGTTGTTGCTGGTACGATATTAAATTTTACCACGACGCAAAATAAAGCCCCGAAAGTTTTCTTCGTATAGCTTAATCCTTCATGTAATATAAAACCTTTGTAACTTGTTACTTATTGAATTTTACTCGCAGTGAAATTTGATGTTTCTTCTATGAAAACGTCCGGGTTCGTGGTACGATTACGCGATGAGATTACCACTTAAACTTATTCGCGAATCGCAATTGTTCTTACGAGAAATATTTTTACTCGCGGTTCTCGTTTGTGTTATATCTGATCGAAACTCCCTCGAGGTGGTTTTATCGATGCCTTGATACATTTTTCTGTTCTTTAGGATAGTGCAATCGAAATAAAACAATATCTAGATTTATTTACCTACTTGTTTTTTTAAATACCTATTGTTCCAGTAATCCGAACGAGTACCAAAAACAAGAAACAGTGTTGGTTGGAGGCAAAGAACGGAATCGTTTTCGTGGCACTTTGTGGGAAGAATACGATCCTATTCATCAGAAATATCTAGAAATAGGTAGGTAAATTTTTAATAATAATGATTTACAGTGCTCCCTAAACGAATTTATTAGCTTCATCTTTCATCATTTTATGTAATTTACTTTGTTAAAAAAATACCTATAATATTCTCCACATCCATTACCTACATTTACCTCTACGGACTCGAGCATATCATCAAAAGAATAAGATATTTTTATTCCAACATTATTTTTATCATTCTGCTTTCCCTTGCTAAATTTTGAATAAGTACAACTATTTGACTCAATTTTAGTCATTTGAAATGGTCCATTGAGCAAGTAAGTGATACATGTTTTCTATTTAGGCTGGGAAAAATTGAAACAAAATGAAATAGAATTGAAGGCACACAGCCTGGAGTGAGCTAGAGGACATTGAAATAGTTTCTATAAATACTAACCTTTTCAGCATTTAAACATTGTTGAACTAGGTTGGATCAATTTTTCTTTGACAAATGACAAAGATAATCGGATTAAAAATGAAATAGTGATTGACTTTTAACAAGTCAATTTGTTAGAGAACTTCGGTGAGTAAGTTAGACCTATATGCAGCGTTGAATTTTTTAATGTAATTAAACATTTTTTTTCAAAGTAAGGTAGTTCGTTTAACCTCTAATGCCTCCCTCTATACATTGCATTAATAACTTGCTAAGCAATGTATATTTTATCAAGGTCTTTGGAATATCAATATCTGTTGGATGTCTAAAAATAGATAATGATTGGCTGTAAATCTTGTGAATGTAGCATAAATATTTTATAAATATTGAAAAAATATATTGAAAATAAGTACTATATAGAAAAGGTAGGCCATTTTGGTGTGTAGGGTGTATTTTATGAATATTGAAAGTCTATATACATTGCGTAACAGGTAGGTCTATCTCCAATTGCAAAATGAAATCATTGATGTATTTCGTCAAATTAAACGTGAAAATTTTACAAAAAATGCATAACCACCATGCTCATTTGAACACAAAAATAAGTATAATAAAGTAAGTCAAATTAGTAAAATGATTAAGGTATATCAACACAATGAACACATGCAACTAGCGTGATCTTGAATAATTTCATAATTACTGCGTTTTATTAAAATCATCAATACAGTGAGAATAATCTACATAGATTCGTCGAAACAGAATTAGCTTTCAAACAGGTATAGGTATGATTAATCATAGTTTCCTTCTCCCTCATATTCTTCTTCCTCCAGGATATCCATGTTACTGGATTCTTCTGAATCATTAGATTCTGAGTATGAAGTTGTCGGGCTAGGTACTGAGGTAGCAAATTCTGTTCCATTATTTGTTGTGGGCGATGATGAATTTGCGGATTCAGTATAGTTGTATGATCCTGTAACATTAGTTCTGGATGAAGTTGTCGGGCTAGGTATTGCAGTAGAGGATTCTGTTCCATTATTTGTTGTGGACGATGATGAATTTGCGGATTCAGTAGAGTTGTATGATCCTGTAACATTAGTTCCGGATGAAGTTGTCGAGCTAGGTACTGGAGTAGAGGATTCTGTTCCATTATTTGTTGTGGATGATGATGAATTTGCGGATTCAGTATAGTTGTATGATCCTGTAACATTAGTTCCGGATGAAGTTGTCGAGCTAGGTACTGGAGTAGAGGATTCTGTTCCATTATTTGTTGTGGACGATGATGAATTTGCGGATTCAGTAGAGTTGTATGATCCTGTAACATTAGTTCCGGATGAAGTTGTCGAGCTAGGTACTGGAGTAGAGGATTCTGTTCCATTATTTGTTGTGGACGATGATGAATTTGCGGATTCAGTATAGTTGTATGATCCTGTAACATTAGTTCCGGATGAAGTTGTCGGGCTAGGTACTGCAGTAGAGGATTCTGTTCCATTATTTGTTGTGGACGATGATGAATTGGAGGATTCTGTAGAGTTAGGTGAATTTGTTGACTCTGACAAATTAGGTGTCTGGGTCGTGGAATTTAAGTTCGATGTGTTCGCTGTGTTTTGTGATTGAGCTAACGATGCTGGAATATTTTTATCACGGCTTACATGGCTGACACTCTCGATCCATTCCGTGTAATGAGAGATATTTGTAAACAAGCCATATTGTTTTGATGGTGCAAGGCCATAAAGCTCTTTACCATCATCATTGGATAAAAGAGGGGCTCCAGCAAACGACTAAAAATTTGCAAAAAGTTATCGATGATTAGCTATGTATTAAATTTGTATTATAGGGAAGTAAAAGGATCGACTGATGAACTAAATAACGTACCTGTGTGTCAAAATAATAATTGGTATACCCATAGTGAGTATCCAATGCTGTACAGAATGTTGTTTCGGGTGAATTTAAATTGAATGCCGAGGCATCCTGACATTCTTTTGTTGAAAGTACTCTCATGATTTTACTATCTAATTTTTCTTCCTCCTAAATATCAGAAATTTATTTTAATTTGAACAATAATTTATCATGAAAATTAAAACTAGCGTGGAAGATTTAGTATAAATGGTTGGTAAAATGTCATCAAAATTTGAAAAATCTGATCTTACCCCGTATCCAACAAGTTTTACAGTTTGATTACTCGAAACTTTGTTTCCATAACTAGAATAACCCACATGTTTATTGAATTTAAATGGTTCCATAACCTGTGTAAAGTTTTGCAGATTTATTATTGAGCATATTTTGGTGTTATCTATATATTCGTCAAAAGTTTTAAAATTAAGTAGATACTCATTAGTTAGGAAGATAACATAGGTACCTTTAAGATAGCTAAATCTCCCGAACTCTTCTTCGAAGTCGACCATTCCGGATGAATATATATATTAGAAACTTTTCTGAATTGAGCACTTTTTTCCAATTCAATGCTGTCAGTAGATTTCAAGCCAGCTATCACTTCCAAGATTTTTGGCCTTGATTTGTACCTTTACAAACGATATTCAACTCAATTTTTTGTACAAATTCCACAATATTAATTTAACAGCAGTAAGCACTCTACTCGCACATAATAGGCACAAAAATAATGCAAGTATAATATATATAATCATTTCTCAAAAGAAGAGAATATACAGTATGGCTCATCAGCTCTACTGACCGAAAGCTGAATGCTCCCTATTTATTCAATTTAAAATTATGCCAGATGTACATAATCAGAAAAATTACTTTTGTACACATGCTGCAGTCGTTAGAGCATGATTTTTTCCAATAAGAACGCCTTCACAAATAAGGAACTTTTTATAAGCCAGCCTTATTACAACCTGTAATATAAAATTAAATTTTTAAGTTCTTTTCAGTTTAAGTTCAATTAAATGCATCAAAAAGAAAGAAATACTTACATGAGAAGGGTATATTTTGCCTTCACCATTGTCTGTAGATACTCCTTGCAAGGCATAAGCTAAAACCAGATTTTAAAATATGAGTAAGTCTGATTTTGAAATTGTACCAATTTGTAAGTAATTGGTTGCGTATATATATGAATAAGCTGGGCTGTTTTTGAGGTGGCACGCAAGAGCACACAGTGTGCCTAAAGGAAGTTTAAAAATATTAAAAAATTGCTTTAAAAACTGAAAAAAATAATAGAATTTGAAACAAAATGAAAAATATCAATTTTCGTAACCTTTACAAAATTTTTTGGGGTTCCCCACAATTTTTGGTTCAAAACAGAGTAGCAAGGGTTGGGGATAGGGTAAAAAACATTATGGACTTACAACTTTCGAGAATTAGCATACCCCCAAAAAAGAAGTGACGAAAAAGGCCTGAGTATAAGAATTACACAAGCTGAACAAATTAATGCCACAATTGTAAGTAGCTTAGTATGAAAGGAAGAATTTTTGAGGTAGTAAGTTACCAAGAATGATTTGCAAATTATATGTACAATATGTATTGTATGTATATTTACCTCGTATGGCGCATATTATAAAAATTATTTCGAAAAACTTCATGATACTAATTTTCAAATACAAAAAACTGGTATTATTAAAAAATTTACTTTTTATGCAAAAGATATAGTACCTACACTGCAGTACAAGTAAAGACCAAATAGGTACTGTACTATTTTATAAAAACTGAAAATTTTAAAGCAACTGAAATATTTAAATACTCAATAAGCCACTCAAATTCATGGTATATACTTGAACACGCACTTGTAACATAAGTTCGTTATACTCGTATATGATACCTATTATCTTTTTCCAAATTGACGTCCACTTTATTATTTTTATGTGTATGAAAATCAAAATAAATAATCATTTTAATATGACAATGTACCGCAAGTTTAATTGAACAATTTTAAAATTTTGAATCTCATCGATAAAAATGACTCAACTTGTCATCAGTTGTTTTTTGTAATTACTTGCTTACGCATTAGTGGAAAAGAGCATTTGAAATCGCGATGACTAATACGGCTACCAAGAAATTCATAATCTACATCTATAGGTATTTCAAACTGAAATTAGTCATCAGGAATTTGATGCATTGAGTTGAATACCTACTTTAGCAGGGTGAATTATTTGGTCTCTATTAAGCCATATTATTGCATGATCGGTGGGTTATCTTATCGCTTGATGATTTGTACCTATATTGCACTTATATTGCACAAACGTATACTAGAGCATATACAATGGTTATGTCTGATTGTGAGTACTCGTAGCAATAGTAGTGATGCAAACAGAATTCGGAAGTAAGAAGTATAGAACCCAATGAATTTAATGATTTCAGAGAAAGTAATAGGAAAGTCAGAAATCTTTTACAAAAATTTGAAAAAAGAATTAGGAACCAGAACCTGGAATTTTAAGATTTGCGTAATTTAAAGGAAGTAGGAATTCCAAAAAATAAGAAAAATTGATTGAATTCGAATTCCATTCCTGCTCCCATTCCCCTTCAAATATAACGGTAAAAATTCGAAAAATTTATATAGAAAATGAGCAAAATATGGTTCATTTTTTTTTATTTATTATTCCAATTTAGAAAGTAAATCATTTAAAAACATATTTTACTCATTTTTTTAGTTCTTTTGATGAATTTTTCCAATTTTTGTTGTAATAATTGATCACTACGCATTCATATTTTCACTTTCAAAAAAAAATCAAAAACAAAAAAAAATTGGTTTCATTTTTTCTTATTCCTATTTTACTAATTCAGTGTTTGTTTATTTTTATTTTTTAAAAATGCCAAAAAATAACGTTTTTTTTTGCTTTTTGTTTTCATTGAATTTTCGAAACCCTGATTCTAACATCTTGTGAAAGAGACAAAAAGACTCAAAATAGCCCACATTGCTCAAATTTTTGAAATTCTACAAATTTGGAAGGAATTTTAGAACCGAATCAGGAAGTCAAATATTTCAAACTCTGGAAGAGGAAGGAAACAATTTGATTCAATCCACAATAAACTTCCAGAAGTGTAAGAAATCAGATGTAAAACGAATGTAATGGAAGGAATTGGAACTGAGAAGTCGAAAAATTTTTTTCTGATTCTGTTCGCATTACTGAGTAGTAGGTATCTTCTTGAATCTACATAGAATGTAGATGTACATACAGTATGTAAATTTATCAAGTTTTTCTACTCCTAGTAAAATGTTTTTCATTTTTTTTTTCTTCGGCGTTTGAATGGTTCTCGTATTTTATCTTCTCAACAAAACTTGACTTGAACAATTATCTAGATTAGTGTACATATACAATCATACGTATGTAAGTAAGTATGTATGTACATGTATACGTATTTGAACGTTTAAAATATTAATATCAAAAGATTTAGGGTCAAGTTGGAAACCTACCACTTACTACATAATATATATTTACCTTTTGATATTACTTCACGTACTTATTTTGTTCGCTTCCTGATTTCTTCATCAAATTACAACTAGCAGTTTTAAAAGCGAAGATGGTTAGTACATTGCTACGTATGTACATATATAATTTAAGCTAAAAAAAAAAAACTTAAAAAAATTTCCCATGAAAATTTGTTCTTTACTAACTCACTATTATGCAATGTTTGAATGCTCACAGTCGACCAGGTGCGGTGGCGTGCTCCTGTAATCCGAGCTAAGGAGGTCTAATCGTTACTTCTGGTTTGCTCGGGCGTCATTCGGGGTAGTGGTCCGCAGTTGGATGCTGCTGGTACACATGCGAATGCGGTGGTATGATATATGCCAGTGCCTAGATGGTAGCTGGGTGTATCGTTGGTACAACAATTCCACCTTTCGCGAGCAACCCCCTTACTGCTCTATCGCGAGGAGCACGGTTCTCGTTAGAGCGTAGCGAGTTTAGTCTCGGCCTGCATCTTGTTGTTCATTCTGGTGTATCTGTGCATATGTGGACCAACACATCGTTGCCCAGTTTGTGTCTCTCTGTCGCTCGACTATTATTTCGGGTGCTCGTGATTGAAGCTCTTCAGGACAAGGCGATTATTTTAGTAAAATTATAGTAAAATGTATCATTATTATGAGGCATAATTAAGACTTTGCGAGGCATAGGAAATTTTTACATTGCTTTACCAACCTGCTAGAATGAATTTCAAAAGGGGTTTTTTATCGGTTAATCACATTGAGCTAATTTATTGATTTATTAGTAGCCTAGATAAGGATCTATATTATTTTGAAATTCGGTAGTTTTTAAAGCAAATGACGTATTGTCAGATTACATTGTACAATATGTACCCTGATATCCTACATCACATTGCCAAATAGAATTACCCTATCACAGTCTATTGATCAACGATGGTGAATGCAGTAGGTAGTGAAAAAATAATTCGTTTTTAAGTACTAGAAGGCCATTAAGACCATTTTTAGACATGTCAAAAATTTATTTATTCACTTTTTCCGAAAACTAGAATCATTTACTCGTCTCAATACTCGCCAAAATTACTCAAATTCGGCTGCTCGGTTCAAATTGGTGACGGATTGGGAATATATATGAGTAGGGATTACTTTGAGTCAAAGTTCAGTCATGCCCATAGTTGAGAGAGGGTATATTGCAGAGAAAAAGTCGCAAAAATGATTACTTTTTAAGCCAATCGATAGAGGATCAAAAGTTGTATAACATATTCAAAAATCAGCCTCTTAAATTAATTAAGATAAGATATATGAGATCTTCCGGCGTGTTTGGTTTTGAAAAAAAAGTTGTTTCTCGCATATCTCTTCTCCAAATTAAGCTATGAGTCTGAAATTTACGTAAATTTGTCCCTTCCACGAATTGTTCGAGAATTTCAGCTCAAAAATCGCCCAAACCCGAAAAAAAATTCACAATAAGTGGAAATTTCGTATATTGATACTGCGGAGTATGTAGGTACCTATTTCAATATTCTCGAACGTACCTAAAATCCGTGCATATTTTGCCTCCCTTTTTGGTGGCTAAGGGTGCAAATTTTGATTTTTCGCCATTAACTTCTCAAATAATGCATTTACGAAAAAAAATGCTAGAACTAAAGTTGTAGAGCATGAAAATACGAACATTTTTATTTTTTTAACTTTTCTTCCTAGAAGGGTTTGAGAGTGAGTTACGGCATGAGGAAATGAGTTATTTTTGAAAATTTTCCCAGGACACAATTAATTTTCAAAAATTAGATTAATTCACTTTTAAGACAGCTTGTTTTGCATACTACCCACTTCTATATGAAATAAAAAAAATGCGAGAACAACCTCTTTTATCGAAGGAGGGGAGAGCCTCTATTGAAAAAGTCGCAACTTTCTTCAAGTGTGTATTGATTACGATAAAAATTTCAAAAAATTGGTTCAGACAAACGTTATAGAGCATCAAAAAAAGTACATTTTCGTTTTTTAATATTTCCCTTAGGTGGTCATGGCGGGAGGAAACTTAGTTCTGAAGTTTTTATGGGTGCTGAATACGATTTTTACAGCAATTTCAACTCTGGACTAGAATTGGGCTTCCCATGAGAAGATTCAGCTTATTTAATTAATTAGGATTTCCGCTTTCCGTGATTTAAACAGGGATGCTGTGAGCGGGCGTCACATCGCTCTCTTCCAGCCATCTCGGAAAATTTGTAAAAAAACTTGTAAATTGTAAAAAATTGGCAAAACATTGATTAAGACGATAAGATAAAAATCATATCAACTGCGTGAACTTACCAACATGAATTTAAAACTCCTAAAAACACAATTTTAGTGCCAAAAACCCAATTTTTTTCAAAATTTCGTCTTTTCTTTCGTTTTTTTCAATCTGGCAAACTAACGAATATGAACTAAAAACTTCTAAAAAATGTACTTTTAGCGCTAAAAATCCAATCTTTTAAAAATTCCGCCCTCGTTTCGCTTGGGCATGAAAATATTTATTGTTCATTTCAGTTTTGTGAACTTGAACCTCAAAAACAGTGTTATTTCATTTTGCAAAATAAGTTGAAAAAGTTGATAAAACTTGTAGATTTGAGTTGGAAAATTTTTCATTTTCATCCCGCCTTCTCGGTGAAAGTTGGCTTTACTACGTCTCTAGATTTAGAAAATCACAGAAAGCGGCGGGTTTTCTTGCAGAGTTTCACCCAATAGGGTTTTGAGATCGGGTTCAAACCTGAAAAGCTTGTACAAACATGTCCCTTCCAAATTGAACTACAGGACTGAAATTCTTTTAAGAATTTTCACTTATTAGTTCCATTGCAACCCCTCACAGTACCAAAAATGTAATTATTTTACGTTGCTTTTGCTATTGCTAGTTTTCGAATTCGTTGTACATACGTACGTAGCTAAGCTGTAGACACATCTCCTCTTCAAACTAAGCTGAAAAATTGAAATTTTGCATGTAGATTTAGTAAGGATCCTAGATGTTTGAGGGGAGTGGTCCAAAATCGACCGTACCCCTACGATTAACAAAGAAAAAGCATAAAAGAGCACTCAGTTATTTTATTCCATGAATGGAATGATTCGCATTGTACTTTAATCATGTAAGTCTTCACTTTACCTGCCAACCTGCCATATTGTAATGATAATGAAACTTGTATTTCTGTCATACTTAATTACTTTCTCTCATCGTTCTCTCACTATATTCCTTTGGTAAAAAGATGATTATAAAGCAGCTTAACCTATGTACCTACCTGTAAGCAAAAACATTCATTCATTCGTTACAACTTACTACGTACTATTTTATGTCAATGTATTTTCGCCTATCGATATTACGTATGTAATTGGCTAGTTACTCACCTCTGTGCATTCTTCTCCGATACCTGTTTTTTTTTTTATGCCGATACAATAATATCGCCTCTTTTTGCAGGTATCAAACCAAAAGTGAAAAACCACTTCAGAGCGCACCAGTTATCGGTATGGTTAAGATTGATACCCGAATTACATCGAGCTGGCATGGAAGATGTGAGTTTAAGGCATAATATGTTCCGTAATCACGAAGGTGACCTTTACGACGGTGTTGTGAAAACCGATCGCCACAACGGTATGAACCAAAACACTCGGCGACCTTCGTTAGCAAATAATGGAACCGTAGCTCAAGTCATACAATCAATTACCACATTAGAACCATTTCTGACAACTTGCGTCAACGTTCCATCGTTAATAACGACCAGTGATATTGTTAGTTATAACTCTTCGGATGTAAATAGTACAGGAGAGCCGCAAGGCTTGGTTACATATTCGGCCACGCTCGGTTTGACCATTGCAATAGGCTGCACATTATTGGTACTAAACGTTCTCATCTTCGCGGGCGTTTATTACCAACGCGATAAGACTAGAATGGAGATAAAGAACTTGCAAGAACAACAACTGCAGCACCAACAACAACTGAGTAGTAACTCCAGTTCACCGTACGGTTCCAAGACAATTCCGAGAGGGTATCAACCGGGCAGTATAATGCTGGATATAGAACCGGATACCGCATCCATGATCCTCAATAGCGGAGCCACATTACCTAAGTCTAGCCAGCACGGTTTCAAGTATCCTACAAATTTAGCAACGTTACCTCGGCACTACCAATCCAAATCACATATCATCAAAAACGGCGATCACATATGTGAAGGTAAAACGCTACACACATTTTCTGAAAACTGCGTTAGTTCGCCGCCTAATGGATCAATTATTATGCCACCTTCGGCGTTGCCCAAACCACCACCGCCGCCTAAGTCTAGTCCGCCGCCAGAGTCTCAACCTCTACTCCATACGGGACCTCATCATTTAAGTAATTCTATACAGCCCCATCAAAAAGGCGGTATTCTAAAAGTTCCAGCCGCTGCTATCAGCGAAATGAGGGTTTGACCTTTGTAATTCTCTGTGGTGTAGGGTGTTCTTTGTTTAACGTTTTTTTTTTAAATTATTATTATTTTTTTCACAAATCTTATCGTTCCTGTTTTAATTATATAAAGTTTGCATTTTGTTGCTCAAAGCGTTTGTTTATTGTTTTGAATTTTTATAAGAAATGAATTAACAGGTTTCGAAGGTCATTAATTTTATTGGAAGTAATCTCTCTGGACTTATATATGCTTAGTGTTTAGTACTGTTTTCAATTAAAAATATGCATCTTCAATCTGCATCATTCAGACATATTAATTTTGGTTGCACTCGGTTTCCAAGGATAAAAATATGACTCCGTAATACCAATTTTTGATTCGCGTCTAGCAAAAACGCAACTTGAATGAATTTTTGGAAAACAGTACAGACTTTAAAAGGCTCTGTTCGTAGTCATTATTTTCGTAGCATGAGGAATTAACACTGCACGATCGATCGATCGATCAGGTCCAGAGGGAATATTTTAAAATAATTCGGGAAATTACAATTAGGTACGAAATGTTGTATATACTTACGTAGGTAGTTGTACTATACCTACCTCTTTGTAAATCAGATCTCTTTGATAATGAATATAAAATTATTTGAGTATTTAAACGAATTACTGCGTATGAAGGCGGACCAAAGATTAGATTATGTTTAATTCAACGGAGAGTTATATAACTGAATATTATTCAAGGCAGATTTATGGATGATTTTTTTTTACAAATTAATTACTATACTTACCGCATTAATACGGCTATAAATTTTATAATATTTTCTAATCTTCAAAAAAAAAAAAACTGTTTTACATCATTTTTTCAATTAAAAAAAAGTAGGTCTATGAAAATGAAAAATTCGATTTTTCTTTCAACTTTATTAGTCCAAAGTACTAAAAAAATGTATACCATCAGAAAAATCTTCGACGAATTCGCGAATTCCGTTTACTTAAACAAAACTTAAAAACCCAATTTAAAACCATATGTGTTAAAATTTGTATTTAATTTTATCGATTAAGCCCTTATACGTGTACGTCGGTTTTGAAATACCTATTTATGTGTTTAGATATTCAAACGATTGAAAATTTATTCGACTGTGTATGTGTGTTCACTGTAAGTGAATAACTTTTTTTTCTATGTTTTATAATATGTGATTGAAGTGAAAAAATTTTCGTCAACTTGAATTAGAATTCGTACTTTGCACTCGAGATTTATGTAATTAAATGAATATTTCATTGTATAAAATAATTATTTTGTAATTTTGTTACCTTCTAATTTATAAAGATTTTTTTTTTCAAATTATGATTTATTTGAAAAGTTTCTTGTACATGTAATTTAATGTTAAAATAAATTTATCCTTGTTTACACATTTCTTACCATGAAAATGAAATATGTACTGTAAAAAATCAAACAAAATAAAAACTTTGTTAATTTTTCAGAATATTGTTCTCTTCTCACATACAGCTCGTCTTCATTTATGAAACGAGTAATATTTGTCAGAATTTTGTTGAAAATAATTTGCAAGAAATTTATTAATTTTTTATCAAGTAAGTAATAGCTCTTGACATTTCGAGAGTGCACTTATATTGTCTGTCAATCAAAGATTTCATAATTTGTAGATCAGGAGTTCTAATATTAAAAAAAAAAAAAATTAAATAAAAAAGCAACGTTGAAAAAAAATTACGAAATTTCCCTTCAAACAATATCTTCTCGTTAATTCTCTTCTTTTATACTTTATATTATTTATGAAAAATGATTCTTTATTAAAATTCACAACCATCTGCCATCTCTAGGTTTGCCTTTAACAAACGTAGAAGGAGGGGGATGATGTTCAACAGTCAAAACAACTTCATTTTTTTTCTTTTTTTTCTCGTCCTTAGCTTCGGCAGAAACTGAATATTTTGCAGCTTGAGATATTGAAGACGGTTCTTCTTTAATTGAACTATGCAAAAGAGATTCCCTAGATTTGCCCTGTAACGCTGGGATAATACCTTCTGACTTTAACTGGCCTGGTTCTGCATCACGTAATTTCATACTTTTAGGACGTGGTCGAACGATCGATTCTTGTCTTCTCCATTGACTACCTTTAGGCGTTAAACTGCCTGCAAAATTTACTCGATATTAAATGGGTAGAAAATTTATTTATGAAATGAATATAAACAACGTGCATACCTTCGTCTAAAATACTTTCATCCAAAGATACACCTCTAATTCCTTCATATTCTTGTTTGATTAAATTCATTTTGAATTTGGCATAAGCGATACGAGCTGTTGGATTGATATCTGCGAGTTGAGGATTATATTCGACCAATTTTTCGGGATCCATTTCCATTAAAGAAGGTCCTTGGTGCTCTAAAATGTACCTGTAACAGACACAAGCGTGATTTCATTTATTTACCAGATGAAATTCTTACTCGACGAAATTTTTGTTCGGTGAAAGTATTATGGATATAATTAGGTACATGGAGCAACTTTTAAAAAAGCATAGAAATGGTTATAATATGGTTAAAGGCTAACGAAATGTTTGGTGTTACATATCGAGCTTTAAAAATGTATTAAATAGATAATATGAATTTAAAATTGTCGGAACAAGAGGTTACATGGTTACAATGTACGAAGAAAAGGATGAAAAAAAATTCCTACACGATTCTCGTAAATTCTTTATAGATTAAAAACACTTTTACCTTCTAACGCTTTGCTGACGTAGCTTTCTTTCAGCTTCACTTGTGCTGCCAATTGGATCATGAACTATAGTACTATGTCTAACTAAAGCATTCCAATCTCTCTTTTTCGTATCGGTTCGTCCAATTGCTTTGGCAATTTTACCGAATATATTTTTAGTAACTTTTTCGGTGGAGATAATTTCATTGACTACGCCTTCGACGATACCTATTTGAAAATCTTTAATAATACGTCTTTCCATAATGCGCTCCTTTTTCCCTTGAGCTGAAAACACAATAAAGAAAAGTTTTACCGTATTCGTTTTTCACAATAGTAACCTACGCTACGCTACGATACGTATTTTTTTTTATGTCGTAATTTTTAAAAACTCACCGGGAGTAATTTCGTGTCTTTGTATTTTTGGAACTTTAAAATTATTCTGACTGAAAACATCCATTAACTCGAACCTTAGGGTCGATATGTCATGACGTACTTCGGCTATATCGTCTTCGGTGACGGAAAATTCTTCCATTTTTTTCTGCTCTACTGTTACATACCTTCTGATAAGTAATTGCATAATGATATCGTATCGTAGATCTGCTTTTTCTCGATTTATTTCCATTTTTCTCTAAACAAATACGAAAATTTAGATTTACATTTAAAAAATGGCAGCACGCGCAAAAAACCGGCGAAAATACGTTTCAATTAACTCGTTCGATGAACGTACCGCTTTTGAAGCTGATTTTTTATTTCTTCTGTAACAAAATAAATGTTCTATATTTTTAAAAGTAGGAAATAGATTGAACGGCGGAGGAACAGTATCTCCGTCTTCGAAAAAGCTAATGAATAATTTACTACGCGCAAATTTCCATTCCATATCAGCTCTTTCCTGAAAAATATTTCATTTTTTCGTTTAAAGTATTATTTTTTTTGTACATTAAAATACCAACGGAATTAAAAAAATAAACACCTACAGATATGATTTGATAAGAATTAGACATCATGGCGATTAGCATATTCAGTAAAACTATAATGTTGATAGCTGAATAGCATCCGAATATTAATAAGGCCCAAAATCTGGTAAAGCTTTTGATTCCTGTTAAATCAAATGCGGTCAAATCAACTAGTCCAAAACTTGCCCAAAATAACGATTGCGATGTTTCGAATAAGCTGCAAAAAATTAAATTGTGTTAAAAAATTGCCATTTCTTCCCAATACTTGCATAATTATAAATGCCTCCCTGTACTAACTTGGCAAATCTCCTCCAAGTAGTGCAAGCTCTGTCAGCGCCTTCAAAATCGGGTAAACCATCAATATTGTGGTAACATTTAGCTTCTTCCAAACCAGCGAAATACCAAAGTAGTTGGTTTAATCCTAAGGTAAGTGAAAATGAACATATGAGTGAGTGAATTTTTTTCTTTCTGGGAAGCATAACTAATAAATTTCACGTAATTTATTTCAAACAAGAGGTACGAGGGTAATATTTTCTTACCGCATCCGAACGCAAATAATACCAAAGTGTAGATGAAAAAGAATTTTATTATATCGATAATCATTCTTCCTAAAGATATTTGTAAAGGTCCTAGATGTGGATTGATGCTGAATATGTTCACTAATTTCATAAAACTGTACAACGATAAGATTAATTATTTTAGTTCAACTTGAAATAAAATTTTGTAAGTACCACTTACGAAGAATTAGAAGATGACTCTCTACATTCAACATTTTTAACTAACCTTAGAATCATACCAGAGGCAAAAGCACATTCTGACAACATATGAGGATCAAATTTATCCCATTGATCTCTTGGATACCACGGGTCAAAACCTTGCGAACACTCAAGCTGTAAATTTGAAGTAATCAATTGTAATTTATCTTTTATTTTGATATAGGTACTGATACTTAGGTATTTGTATTTTGATGAAAAAGCTTTCTTACCGAAACAATATAAAAAGCTGTAAACCTCAAGACAATCCAAGTAATGTAAAATACATTTGAAATATAATCTAAAATATTCCATAAGTCGTTTAAATATTCAAATAGGCCGTCAACGTATAAAGATTTCATTTCTTTCCATACTAAACCTGAAAATAAAAATAATATTCAGCAATAAAAATAAAATGTTTTAATTAAAAAAAATCAAGAATGAAAATTCGAAAAATATGGAGCTACGATGACTATAGGAAGGCCTTACTAAGCACATAAACGATAATCATTGATTCTATGATGCCTGGCAAAGCACCGCGTTCTTTTTCCAACCATTCCGAAGCAAAATCTTTGAAAAGTAATTCATAACATAGACTTTCGACTCTTTGAGATGCTAAAGCTAATAAACCTGAAAAAAATTCACTCTTCACAGTTAAAAAAAATTACCTAATTCGGTTGATAATATAAATCGAAATTATTAAAGAAATAAAGATAACGATTTCGAAAACATACCTAAGAAAAATCCATAAGATGCCGAATGGCATATAAATTTTACAAAAGGTTTTCTCAAAAAGCCACCGTACGAAGACGAAGGACATACCATGTAAGCGATACTGTACGATACAAATGAAACTGCAATTTTAACAACACCGAGAAGTTGGTAAAACATATTTTTTCGACGAAATCCTGGCAATCCTTCGTACCAGATTGAAGCTAATAATTGTTGTACGTTTGGATGAGCAACAAACTGCAATAAACAAAAGTAATTAGCTTAGTCAGCATGTTTGATATCATTTAGTTAACAATCAACTTTTTCATATCCTCAGGTAGATACATACCTACTTATGCTTAAGATAAAATTGATTTAACTTATATAGGTATTTTAATATATTACCATCTTGAGTTTGTATTTAATTGCAAGTTTCAATCTGGCTAGCGTTTGGCGACCATTTGGTTCCCAAGGATCTCCTTCCGGATCATAGTTTAGCATTATTTCTAACTCGCTAGATGTTCTAACGTGATCTAATAAGGACGTTGCAAAGGTCTGAACTGTACGTCTCATTGCCTTATAAACAAAATTTAAAAAGTTATAAAATTAATATCGCTAGCATTAAATATTTTGCAGGATGCACAAGTGAAGAACCCAATAAGTACAAAAATCAATTCACATACGTTATATTCGACTCGAAACTCAGCTTCTGTTTGTTCAAGCCTCTTTAACTCAGCATACAATTCAATAGATGTCAGTAATGGGTCTCTGGAAGAGAGACATATTAACGAGGGTGATGTGAGTGCTTTATACGCGTTTATTCGGGACTGAGAATGCCTCAATGAGTCTTGTTCTTTACTGCTGACACATTCATCGCAACCACATCTAACAAATAAAATCTGATTATTCAATTATTCAAAAAACACAAATAAAAATTTGTCCCTTGACGTAGAATTTATTCTTTTTTAAAAATTACCTAACATCGTGAGTTACGGGTAATGTTGCTCCTCTGTCAAGTAATAATTTTAATATTTCATAATTATTTTTATGGGCAGCCAATATAACAGGCGTTATATCTATCGTGAAACCAGACGATGACTTATCCACTGATTCCCAACTCTGCAAAATAGGTGACCGGTGAGTATGTAAATGTAATATCGAAGTTAATTGAATTTATTTTTAATGAATTAACTGGACAAGTAGAAAAATGAGTAAAATATAAAATTACCGATATCTAAGAAGTTAAATAAATATTTTTAAAATGAATTGGTACATCGTACATACATATACATACCTATCTATCTATCTGTCTAATATTAAAATGAAATGTATTTAAATGTATCGAAATGAATAAAATATTACACAAGAAAAATAAATACGCCATGAACACTTTTATAATTAGTTTATTCGAATACCTCAAATTATAAAAATTCACTTACGTAGGCCTGCCCTTCGACGTGATTCTTTTCTTCCCATTGTAATAACACTTCTACTCCATCAACATATTCTTCGTTAATAGCATGCAAAAGTGCATCCTAAACATTCGAAAGCATATTCAAAAATCAATGTTTATTTCATTTGAAAACATCAAGAATAGATTAAAATTATCACGAAGAATGTCAACTTTCTGTAGCTGTACTTAATTACTAAGAAAACGATCAAAAATCGCGAAATTAATGTTGAAAAATGGGTGAAACTAACCAACAATCGTTCAAAAAGAACGAAAAGTAAATAACAATTTAACAAACGTGTGTAAAAAGTGCAGAAAGTTGATCAAAAATCAGAAAAAATGGTAAAAAATTCATAAAAATTTTCCTAAAACATGATAAAAATAATTCAGTCATCGAAAATTGGTTAAAAATCACGAAATAATGTAGAAAATGTCATGAAAATTGACATTGAATATGAAGAATATCGTTAAAATTCATTGAAAGTTAAATAAAAATTTTCAAAAATCATTGAAAATCGGCTAACAAACTGACAAAAATAGCTAAAAAGCGCAGAAAATTTCAGCAGCACAAAAATTAAAAAAAAAAAAATGGTTGAAAATCATCAGAAATAGGTTAAAACAATTTTTTTCATATTTTTGTACAATTTTCACTTCTTTTTCAACATTTTTTCGTGATTTTTGATCAATAAACATCGAAACATATAATAAATTTTTTTTGAGATGTTAAGAAGCAAAGTTGAAATAAATATTAATATTACGGATAAAATTTTGACCATTCACAGTGCAATCAACGAGATTAAATAAGAAATGGGAGGTGGGTTACGAATATAGGACCTATGTAATCAAGTTGGCACGCTCCCTCCCCTCCCTTTCTGAGCATGCTCCTGATTTTGACCTAAGGTAATACCCAGTTACATATACCTGATTTTTCAGCCATTCAAGTCTACTGGTCAAATTTCAAAAATTTTGATCGATGTTGAGTAGAGTATATGATTTTAGTCTTCATAAAGTAAAAAAAAAAAAAATGAAAATGAATGAATAAATAAATAATAAAATAAAAATAAATATCTGGTGTGGCTAAAAATGATCTTAATACTCTTCTAAAATCCCAAAACGGATTTTGCTGGATATCAATTTTAAACAACGTAAACAATTAAATTAAAGAGTGAGTAAATCAGTTTTTTGCAATTTTTAAACAATGATTTCTTCCTTTTACGATCCCTCAAAGACATAAGTTAATTTCAGTATACAGGTTACAAATTCAAAAATTAGAATTAGTATAATGATTGAGTATAAGTATCCTTGAAAACAATTTGTTTTTTCAAGAATGTATATTTTGGTGCACAACTTACGGAGTAATTCCTATAATGGGGTATACATCTCATCATTTCAATTAATTGTATCTAAGCTAAAAATAAAATAATAAGATTTACTTTTAATAAAAATTAACTGTTATCAGTGTACAGAGTTGATGAGATGTTGAATTCTTTTTTTTCACATAGTGAGAAAATTTTTAATATCACTAATAACGTAAGTTACAAATTTGAGAATTAAGCTTTTGCCTTTAGTTCTTGCTAGTAAATTAAAAATTTCCCTCTTACTTATTTAATTTTGTTCCATAATTAAAGATTTTAAAAATGATTCTTTTGAGAACAATTTTTTGCGAGTAGGTAAATAAAAATATATACTTGGTTATTTTTTAACTAAAATTTTATTTTATGTAACTTTGCAAATTAGTCAAGTACTGTCTAACAAAAAATTTCAAGGTAAATATTACACCTTCCAGATTTTTTTACAATAGAATAATGAATAGGTGAAGTAAATAGGAAATACTGAATTCCAAAAATGCAAAGTTTCAAACTTTGTGCTCAAGTTAAGAAACAAAGGTTGATAGGAAAAAAATTAATGAAAATCTAAAAGATCACCTGAATTGATAATTCGTCCACTTTTTGCTTATAATTACTTACACATCATACTTATTATGACGCTAAAACTCGTCATCAAGTTTTGACATAATCAAGAAAAAAATCAAAATAAATTGTTTCGTATTATTTAAGATATGATTTACGATCATAAAATTCCTAAAAAAATTTTAATGCACATCATATTTTTTTTTTGAAGAATAGCGTATATATTGATTTACACCTTATCCCTCCGGCCGGGAGTGATGGCGTACTCCTGTAAACCATGCTAAGGTGGCCTAGTCATGTGTGTGTTCTGGTCTGTTTGAAGGTACTGGATAACAGTGGTTTTATCCGTACCAAAACATTCGTAGGTACCTGGATACAAAGGTCTATCCGTACCAAATCATATGCATGTACATAAGTTGTTAATATGCGCATTAGTTTACCGTAATTTACAGTAGATGTATTACGAAAACGTAAATAACGTATGTAAAAACGCCCCTTCGCTATGGTTCGAATGGAGCACAAAAGTAACTTGTGGGATCACCATACTCCTTCGAAGTGTATTAACCGAAGAGTATATATCTCTTATGATTGACTGTCCAGTAGAGTCGCCCCAAACGTTACCCTAAGCGGAGTAAACCTAGATAACCAATCATTAGAAATAACCTCGGAAAAATCCCGAGCAATATACATTGTAACATTTGTGTACACATATATTCGTTCTTCCGTTCTGAGAAATATTACTTCTAGAACGAGATAACATTGGAACATATTCATTGCTGGCCAGCACATTACGATGAATATAACATTCATACGCTAATGAAAAAGACCAACCACACATGATTATTTTGTCATTTTAAAAATTCAACATAACATTTGTTGATACATATTTATTCCTGCTTTATAAATTGTATTTTACCTTGACTTGGATCCCGGCATCCAATAGTAAATTTATCAGATCAATATTTTCTTTTTCAATTCCAATTATTAAAGCACTGCGATTCAGGGGATCTAAACAATTTATATTGAATTCTGGTGGCTTGTCTTTGTACTGATCGATGATTCTGAAATGAAAATATAATGTCGTCCAATAATGATAATTTGAATTCAAAAATTGCAATTGAGGGCCAATGGACCACGCCTCGATTCACACTTAGATATGTAATCTGAATCCCAAAAATTAATGAATAAGTAAATTTCTTTCCTAGTCTTTATATCTGAGTTTTTCTTACTTTTGAACTGAAGCGCAATCACCCCGTTCAGCGTGAAGTAAAAATATTTTTTCGACTTGAGTTAAAGAGTAATGAGGTGAAGCTAATTGAGACAACAAAAGACTCGATCGTAATTTGCTTTTAGATCCTCGTTTTCGAGAACTTGTCAGACTTCCGTTTGATTTCGCGTCTCCAGTTTTCTGTTTGTCTAGAAATCAAAGAATAGAAATCAAAATTAATCGATTGGACTCTACCAAATCGAAAAGGTGACGTAGGAAATCGATTCGTTGCTTCAGAAGTCTAATTACACGCATTAGCTTACATTCGAGTTGGTTACAATGTTGATTTGAGATGTGGTGTGAAGTGAGCAGTCTCAACGTCAACCTCTACATACCTTTTACGTTTATTTTTTGAGTGATGAGGTCTAGATCAATTCAGTGAATTTTTTAGGACGAAGTTAAATCTTAGCATATTTTGATCAAGGACACGTAGATTGAAGATTACACAATAGCAATTTTTTTTACATTCAAACATCCTTACACTCTTTTTCAAGCTTCATTTCATCGCCATTAGACGTGTAAGTTCATCGAATTAAAAAAAAAAATTATTCTCATAATAATGACCAAGTATCTGATTATCAATTAAAGTACGAATACTAATTCTGAATACTTTTCAACGCCCAATATATCATATTTGAATAAATTTCGACTATGCATAATATTCTCGATAATAAAGGAAACACAAATGTGGAATTAAAAATACAGGACCAAGTGAGTATTTACACTTCACATGTGTAGGTAAGTTAATGAAAGTAGGCTTATAAATAGAATAGTGTTATTGTAAACGTTCTAAAAATATGCTCACCTTTTTTACCCATGCTTCAGAGTGGAAATCAACACAGACACAGTTTCACGGTACTTTGACCTATTCCTGTTTCAATATAAAGCACAATGACTGGCATTACAAAAGTGTAAAATATTCTAATTTTAAAACGGGTTCACAGACAATCCAATTAGTGGATTCGTAAACGTATAATGTACATTTCGGTGGTGCCTTGTATATCCTTTTTCAATTGGTAATGCAAAGGATTCCTTAATCGATAAGTATTTTAACTTTTTTGGAATATTTTTAAACAGGTAGTAAATATTTATAGCTCGGTATACTGTAAGTTGTGTAACTCAATACGCATACGAATTCAAATATCTTATACTTCTCGCCATGACAATTTCTTCCAGTACTTTCTGAAATTATGTATGGGAAAAAAATTAAATACGTATAAAAAATTTATTTAAAAAAAAAAGTCAACTGGAAAAAATCTAAACATAAACACTTATTCGAAATGCATTTTTTTTTTTAACATATAATTTAGTACAAAAAAGTTATCAAGCGTAGTACTGACTGAAATTTAAAACACATACTTATAAATAAAGGTAGATACACATTTAGGAAAAACAAATACAAAAACATGGAGAGGAAGTCTTGAAACTAAAAAATGAAATAGATTTTTTTGTTACAGGAACCGGGCGATAAAATTAATAACGAAGGTAGTCTAGCTAGATGTCTACAAAAAGATGATCCGATAATAATTGGATTAAATGCACGAGTACAGCAGATATGAATTCTACACTTTTTCATCGTGAGTTTTACCATTTCTTGACTTGGAATAAGGAACAAGTTTAGGTATACCTGTTGTACTTGTAGTAACAGATCTGACATCTTTGGCTGATTTAGGGGAGTCGGGTTTATATCGAGGTATTTGCGAAGATTTTTCACTCTGATCACTAATCCGATCGGAGCTAGGAACTAAGCTACTTTCAGTCTGAATTATATCTGCTAGTTTCTCCTCTAATATAACCGATTCGGGTTTTTTAAGCTGTACTGTAAAATGGGAGAACTGTTTTTCGGAATCCAGGCTGGATTTCCGTCCAAGAGTTGAAGATAATCGAGGAGGTGGAGCCGGTGGTATTCTCGACCTATGTTTCGAGCTATCTGAGCACCCTTTGGCGGGATCGAAATTAATCGAAGGTAGAGACAACCTTTTGGAGTTTTTCTTTTCGGAATCGGGAAAATCTGGTAGAACTTTGGGGTAATTACGCCTCTTAATGTTAGTTAATTGATCGTTAGTCGAATACAAAGACGAATTCAAGTCCTCGTGTAACGATACTATGTTGATATCTTCGTAATGCGAAGTAGACTCTACGCTATCGTTGATGCTGGTATTTTTAGACGACTGTTCGGCGAAACTTTTCAATCTTTTCGTTTGCTTATTGACTGGCGTATAGAGTAATTCGCGCGGATCAACTATTTCAGATAACGGATCGGATTTGGAATGAGCGTGAGTTATCGCGAACGACGATGAAGGCAACAATGTATCAAGCAAAAATTCCGGCGTTCGTAGCCGTATATGAGCCGAACTCTTGTGCGTCCCGGTACGATTATAGTATTCGTCGCTGTCTTCCGACGAGAAAGCGTACGACCTGAGGAACGAAGGTTTCTTAGGAATGCACATCATCGACGCCGATGACCTAATTTGTTGACTGGTTAGCGGATTTTTACCATCGTCCAAAGATTTGGTAACTTCGATGGGGATTTGTTTCAAAACACTACCACTTCTGGCGGCCGGTGTCGCGTCTATAGCTATGGAAACTTTTCTTTTATTCGGGTCTATTGCTTTCGACGTAGTAGCTTCGACTGGGGCAGTTTCTTCGGCCCCTGTTCGTTTCTTTTTACGACGTAAAAATCTTGGCGAACATTTGCTAACTATTTCGTTCGCGATCCAGTCCCGAACCTTGGAGTGCGAATCCATCATAATAGTGCTTCCACTGCACTGTCTCGATAAGGGCCAACGTTTCAAACGTTTACCACTGATCGCTTCCGGATTAACGCTGGCCACTCTGATATCATCGTATTTATCGTCCGAGGTAGACGTGGCAGCCGTCACGGTAGCGTTATTTTTTCTCTTACTGCGTGATTTTTTACTTTTGGATTTTTTCGCTGCGGTATCTTCTTTCTGGAGAGTCTCGGCGATTGCGTAAATGTCTCCGTTGGCGTCCTCTTCAAATATATCTGGCACGCTAATCGCCTTACAACGGAATCGATTTCGAAATAAATTATCCCTCACTTTCAGTTTACCTCTTTGGTAGAAAATTATACCGAAAGCTACAACGTTAACTAATAGGAACACGATTCCGATTATTATCAAAATAATCGCGGTAAACGATGCGGTTTCTACGTTCGGCTCGCCAACTACCTCGTCTGAAGTGCTAATCGGAATTTTATGAATAGGTGGACCAGTATCAGGAGGCGAACTGAATGGGAATTCGTAAGTGGGGTTGTTTATGTCATCGTTTTCTACAGCATCCAGATTCTTCAAACCGTCGTTCAAGTTTTTAATCGCGTTTTGCAAAGCGTAATTCCAAAATTTATCGTATTCTTCGCGGTAATGGTATCGGATCTGTGGAGATAAACCTGTAAAAGAGATTCGTTTTAGAAGTAAATAATTAATTGTAAAAGCGATTCGGGTACCCCACATGATTCATTTTCCAACCGCTAGACGATGAAAAAATTTATAACTCTTAAATCGAAAAACGCACCTAAATACATGTACGGTTGCCGATCCAAAGTGAAACGAGGCCATTTGACTGCATACTGTTTGAATTCAGAGAGAGACGAAAATGTTAAAAAGTCGTAATTCGTCGGCATATTTGGATTTCTGAAAAAATTCATAAAAAATAGAGAAAATTAGAAATCAACTTTGTAAAAAAAAAAATAGAAAATTTTCATTTGTAGGTAACATAAAATTTTTACTTCTTATCATAAAAGATACGTTTTAATTGAAAAATGAATTAGAATTTTTAGTATTTCTTTAATTTAGAATAACATTTGGGCAACGTTTACACTCCTTCCTTTCTCTCCCTTTATTCTAATGGGTATCAAAACAGTTAAATCTTAAATAAAAAAATTACATTTTCAACAAATATTTGAAGACTGCAACTAATGAATACATATTCCACACATAATTTTTTGAGAACTTCTTCTCCATTTACTTGGATTTCCTATATTCCAAATTAATTTTAATAAGCATGCCTTTTCCATAGGTCTCCCCAATGAACCCAAAGAATTACAATTTTGAGCATAAATTAGATGAACGTCAGCAAAACAAAATTGTATAACAAACGGACAAAATATTACTGAACAACTTCGTACCCAGTTTTAGCGAAATTTGTAAAATATCGCATTATCGTTTCTGAAAGACGTTCTTCTTGAACATCATAATCAGACTGATATTGATAGAACGGTCCATCTATCGGTACTCCCAGAACGTACGGTAAATCATCTCCGGAAATAGTTCTTTTCACCTGTCAACACAATAAACACATTATTAGAATTTTTTTATTCTAAAAAATATAGCTATTCATCGAGACAACAACCTTGATATGATTTTCTGACGTAGTATGATGACCAAAAACATAGAGAAACGTTCCTTTCGGAGTTCTTGCATGGTATCTCACAGTCTGAAGTAAAGGAGCAGCGACCAACATATCACTTAGAGCATCCAAAACTGAATTTCTTACGGCTACAGGAGATTTATCACGTAAATGTCCTAAATACTTTTCGACTGTCTTCGCCAAAGCAACATCTGGTGTTTTCTGTACAGAAAAAAAAAAAATCAAAGTGTTAGAATACATAAATACAATATAAACCAGACCAACTTTGAGATTTTGTTAAATACCAATTACTTTGTAAATTAATTTTGTATATGTTTCAATCAATTTATTTGCCTCGGTTAGAAGTAAACCAAATTTTAAAAAAGAATCCTCCAACAGGTAATAACTCTCTATTTCGGAAACACCGGCTAATAAATCATACCTGAAATAAAATCGTATCTCTTACAATAAGTAAGCAAATTCAAAGTAAAATTTCAGCGTAGTGTTGGCATGCAATTAATAGGAATTACAAAAATATATCACGAGTATTACTTGCTAAAAAGTGTATGATTCATCTGCTGAGCTGGCGATTGTAAAACAACCACTTCATCAACCACAGGAGTAAAGGTATTTTCAAATGGTAAAGCTTCGAAACTCTTAAATGCTGATATGATATCATCTTTCCTTTTTTTCTGCAAACAATTGATCATGTTTTCGGTGGAACATTTTAGTTCTTCTGCTAGCTGAATGTAATGAAGTGGAACGGCTGTCAATACCCATTCTGACAGTGCAGTACCTCCCATCAGAATCGCTCGATGAAATAGACCTGAAACAGTATTTAAAATATTATTTGATGTTTAAAAAATCAGCAAACTAAATATTCTGTGAAAACAAATGTGGAAAATGAAGTATAAAAATTTTAATGAAAATTACTTCAATGTTAGTGATACAAAATAGTTTAAAATTTTATATACATATTTAAGAGTATTACTTTCTATGTCATATCCTAAGAGAAATCCTACCAAGGAGAAGGAGAGCAGCATAAATAAAATTATTTTTAGGGTTCTAGACGATAGCTAAGATCATTTTCAGGCATGCCAGGTATCTATTTTTATTGTTATTTTTTTCTTTTATCCAAGACTAAAATCATTTATTCAGTTTGATATCGACAAATATCACTCAAATTTAGGCAGTTAGGCTTACAACGGTAGCAGATTTTATTTATATAAGTGGAGTTGACCTTGAGTAAAAATTCAGTAGTGTCCAAATTTGGCGAAGGGGGTCCTGAGGGACAAAAATAACAAAAATTGTTCCCTTTTTGAACCGATCAACAGTGTAACATATCCAAAAATTAGTCTCCTACGTTAATTAGAAGAAGAGATGTGATGAATTCTGATACCCTTTTCAGGTTATCTTATAAAGTTTAAGTGAAGAAAATCACAATTTTTTCACGACTTCTCACAATTTTTTCACTACCATTCGAAAACTAAAAATGCCTAACTGACCCTGGCTCCATTCCTCTTTAGCCCTTCCCCAGAACGAATTCCACGTAGCCAGTTGATTGGAAATTTTTTTCAATTTATTTCAAGTTGCTAATCGTCTCTTATAAATTTTAATTATGTTTGATGAAACGTTTTTGCGGCGAACCGAACTGGCAATTCTATCAACTTGCATAGAACTGGTTGAATAGAATGAACATCATGACAGGCGAAAATTTTTTGGTTTTGAGTACGTAGATTAAAAATTAATACACAATGGATTCGTCAAAGGGCAGTTTTTCAATTTTTCACTACTTTTACAGTTTTCACTACTCGCTAAACATTCTGCTTTACACTCTCAAAATGTAATTTTTTGGGCAGTATTTGTGGGTTTTCAAATGTTTGCGGAGCTCGGTTAACCAGTTTAATAACCGGAGGTTTTTCCAGGAAGTCAGGTTATCGATTATAACTGGAGCTTAATTTTGTAACGAATAAAATAATCGGATTAAAAAAAAATCTTTTAAAACCCTCTGGTCATTTTTCACGTTAAAAAACTTTCATTTTTGGATGAAAATTTTAAGTAACAAGTTCTTAGCTAATTAGCCATTATCTGACGACTTTTGGTTAGTTATTGTTGATTATTGAAACTTTTTAGTCTGATTTTCTGTGCCATATTATCAATGAAAACCAGGCTATTACGGTCTAGGGAGGGAGAAACATCAATAAATCCGTTAAGGAGTCCTAAGGCACCATTACAACAATTTTTGGCCAGGTCTGATATTTATTTCGTCTATTTTATTCTATTTTCTCGAAACTAGAAATTATTTTCTCAGCTCGATATCCACCAAAATCGGTCAAATTAGGGAAATAAGTTTAGATTAGCGATGGATTTGATATTATGGAGTGGAGATAACTTTGGGTCAAAATTCAGTTATGCCCAAATTTTGGGGAGAAGGTGACGGGGAGAAAAAATCGTGAAAAATTGTTCCTTCTAAAGCTAATTGATGGGAAATCCAAAGTTTCATAACATATCCAAAACCCAGCTTCGTAGGTCAATTAAGAGGGAAGATTTGAGTTTTTCTCCTTTTTAACTTTGAAGAATGACTCTTTCTCCTCTATCTTTCCTCCAAACTGAGTTGGAAATTGAAATTTGGTATAATATGTAGATTTAGTATAGGTCCTAGATGTACCTTTTGGAGGTTTCGACTTTTCAATCTTGTGGTATCTTTTCAAAGTTCCGAAAATACAGTTTTTTGGTCGGTTTTTCTTGATCGAATTTGCGAAGTTTTTTTTTTCAATTACCCATGTTCAATTCTTACCCAACATTGTTTTATACTATAGGAATTAATTTTGAAGATTTCATTAAAAAAGCGGTTAGATCTGGCTATTCTATCTGAAAATGGCGGTTACTTCGGAGCAAAAATAAACCTGTTTTCACATGTGTAGTATCTACCTTCTAAATTGAGCTAGTAGGTTGAAATTTGGCATTTAGATTCAGTTAGAGGCGCTGAATGTAACGCAATGCGATGATTTCTTTTTGTTGAGTTTACATCGAAGAAAATTTACTTATATTTTTCCTCGTCCTTAATTCACCATCATCATTAGTCTCAGTCGCCTGAAATCGGCCAAGCTGCCATCTGTGATACGTCAAATTGGGTAAGGCTAACACATACGTGTCCTCTATGCCTATAGCATCATCCATGATGGTTTTTTAAGAACTAGTTTCCCGTTGCAAATTGATATTTGTGATAATAAAACATTTCATAAATTTAGAATAAATTTTATTATATGGAAGTTTTAAAAATCCATTAAAATTCGAGAACTCAACTTGGACACCTAAAAATTTCTCTTTCCTCCCAGATATCTGAATTTCATCGGAATTGATTGAACTTAACTGTACAGACTTTTGCCTCTCAAGTACGACATAGACGATAAATAGGGCGTACGATACAGCATGTGATTAAATATACTAACTCATTACCCTCTGCTACTGGCGACAGCATTAGAAAATTTACGCACGCAGCACCAGTTCCGAAACCCATCACAGTGACATTTGAAGGATCACCTTTGAACTCGGCAATGTTACCTTTGATCCATTGCAACGCGGCAATCTGGTCCGAAAGTCCGAAATTCGTTCGACCAGGTGTCGTCTTGATTCCTTCTTTCAGAAAGCCTGCAACACAGACACGTACTTTTAGGCTTTAGCTGGTGAAAATGAAAAATCCCAAAATTATTTCAAGAAGTAATTTATCATCGCGGAAACGAACAGACGAAGCGCACACAGTACGTTGTGCGTTTCGTTGCGACAAAGACATTTTGGATTCGGACCAAAATATTATTGTTAAAGACATTTGTAAAATATTATTACGAATCGCGAATGTGACATACGACTGCTATGTCGGGTCAGTCAGTTGCCTCGAGTCTCGAGTGACTGGCTGAGAACTAAAGTAAGATCCGTAATTCGCTTCTTCAACAATAGTCACACTGATATCGGCTACCTACTCGACGAAGCCGGATGAGCCAGACATGCGAATCCGTTACACAAAGAGTATTTCCGCGCCATTAAAATTCTTACGCATCGTCTACGTATATGTAGGCGCAGACGATGTGAAATACCAAATTTTTTACGCGCACATATAACGAGGCTTCAAACATAGGCAAGTCGCAGTCGAGAACGAAACATTGAAGATAATTTTTAAACGTCAAATTTAAGTCTCAACACTCTCCCAAGTAACGAGACAAATTATATTACTATTTGCAAAAAAAAAATTCAATTTTATTCAAATTTAGTATCCAAACGTATAAAATCGAAAAATTGGCCAAAAAAATTACACGACACGGTAGCAGTTCAACGTAAACAAAGTAGAGGGGAAAAAATTCAAATTTGCGTCGAAAAAAAACTTAAACAAACACTACAGTGACAAAGTTCGCTGCTCGGTCGCTCGCCTTACGTACTTGCTCGTATAGTTTTCTGCCTTAAAAAACTAAACAGTGGCCGGCTGCCAATTCAGGTCTATAAACAAGAGCTAAACAACCGTTTACGAGAAGAGCCAAGTTTTTCATTAGCTATCGGATACACCAACGTAAATGAGTTCAAGAAAATATAAATATTTAAAAACGTAATCTCCGCAACGTGCAAAGAGACATTTTAGGCTACTTTTGTCACCAGGTAATTAAATCTAGCTCGCATCGTCGTTTCCACATCTCCAGCCATTTAAGATTTTAATGAACAGTATACAGCACGTTGAGAATTTTAAAACGATATTAAATCAAGGACATTATGATGAGAAGAAATTTCATTCAACCGTATTAGGTGTATAGATATGCTCACCGAAAATTCCCAGTCTGAAATTTATCGTAATGAAAATCACTTTTCCAAAACTGGCAATGACCGAACCATCGTATAAATTTCCCGAGTTCCATTCAAACGATTCTCCGTGAATGAATAATATCACCGGGTAATTTTGACTAGACATTTCGTCCCCTGCAAGAAAATGAATATCAATAACAATAATTAATCCATGCCAAGCTTAAATTCTATGCAGCGGTTAAAATTCTAAACATATATGTAAAAGACATGTCACTTTTGGCAATACAGAGTAGTGAGGATTTTCTATCCCTGAATTTGAAAAAAAAAAAAACCATCAGGTTATGTAACAAAACACTTGCAAAGTTTAGGAAAATACGTAGCAAGCAGCACACAATAAGGAATGTTACCAATGATCTTCTCTGATCTTTTTGAACAATTAGCTAAATTAATTATACAAGGGTTCAACGACCTACAAAAGATGAAATCAAAGTTGGAGGAGGGATTTAGGGTTTACTTAATCTATTTCATAACTTCAAAAATTCAGTTTTTTCAGACATGCTAAATACCCATTATTATTGTAATTTTTTTTTTGAACTTACAAATGTTTACCTTAAGTTAATATCAATCAAAATCATTTAAATGGATTTTTTTTTCTTAGATAATACGAAAGTGAAATAATTTTTACGCATTACCCAAAATTTGGTAGAAAGATAGACAGGTAGTGAAAATTATGTTTTTTGCATCAAGCAATCATGTCAACAAATGAGAGGCCTTAGGTAAATATAAGGGCAAAATTTGTATTTTTACCCAGCCTTTCTATGTCGTATTGTCGAAGAAAACCAGCCGTGACGAATTTTTGCCATAAGACTGGACTGCCAGGGGGGAGCGGTGGTGGTAAAACAATAAAATCCGTTTTGAGACCCTGAAAAGGCAATAAGATCATTTTTGGATATGTCAGATATTTATTTTTTCCCCTGAAACCAAAACTCATTCACTTACTCAGCTCGATACCGACCAAAATCACACAAATTCGGCCAGTACACTCAGATTGGTGTAACATTAGAAATATATGAGCGGGAGTGACCTTGATTCAAAATTCAATCATGTTCAAACTTGGGGGAAGGAGGAGAGGTGCTGAACAGCAAAAATGACTCCTTTTTAAGTTAATTGATAGAGAATCAAGAGTTGTGCAACATATTTAAAAATTAGCTGAATTTCTGCATCAGTTAGGAGAAGAGATATGGGAAATTTTCACTTTTTTTGAGCTCTAAAAAATTTCTTCTTTGCACAATTTCTCTCCAAATTGAGCTAGGAGGTTAAAATTTAGCATGTAAGCCTTTTTGGGGGTTCGACTGTTCAGCCTCATTGTACCCCATTACAATCCAAAAAAAAAAAAGGGTTTAGTCAGCTTAGGTTCGATTTTTGCTGTTTCACAAGTTTGTCCTGCATCTATCTCCACTTCAAATTGAGCTACATAGGAAGTTGTAGAATATAAATTAAATAAAGGCCGTAGACGGGTCTTTCAAAGGTTTCAACTATTCACTCCAAAATAAACCTTTTCTGCAACCACTGTTCATGGAAAAGCACTTGAATTGACTTGAGTTGCTGAAATTTGACAAGTGCTCGTATATTGAGCCAGGCTGTTAGTGGATCCTGTTGTGAGGGGTGGGGATGTGCATCTCTCATTACCTTCGCATCGCTGAAATCAATTTCTGACCAGTTCAGGGCTAAATGGAGGAAGGTGGTGTAATTGTGCGCACCCCCCTCCTCCACACCTTCTGAAAAAAACTGTAAATTATTCGGAAAATTTTCAATTGAGCTAGAGGGTTAAAATTTGGTATGTAGACTTAGTAATGATCTTAGATGTGCTTTTTGGCAGTTTCAGCTATTTAATTAAACATATACCCCTACCTCTCCTTCTCTGTTCAAGAAAAAACATCACAGAGTGCTCCTTATTTTATTTCTTGAATGGGCAATTTAATTAAATATTATACATTATTAACTGAAGTACCAAAATCAATAAGTACGATTTATTTTAAGAATGTGTTCAGGATGTCATTAAAAGCACGAAAAATAATAGAAAAATTGGTTGTTGTATTGATCAAACTTATGTTAGCGTAGTGTCGAACTGTTTATTGGTACAGATGTAAGCAATCTGACAAATGCATACGCAAATGTGTTTCCACCACTTAGCGCATTCCCACTCTTGTTCCCGCCAACACCCGCCAGTACCTACAATTGTACAAGATATAATAGTAGGGGCAATGTTCGTTATCCCGCGTTGTAAGCAAGACGTCTATTGCTTGCTACACGAATAGAATGAACAGACCAATCATAATTATATTTGTAGCCTTTTTTACAGTCTGTTTTACATTTTTGAATTTATAAATATTAGCAGTAACTTTTTTCCGGATTTTATAAGTATAAGCATTGCTTACATTGCTTACATGAACGCCATGCTACTGAAATTGAGAGTACCTCTACCTACATAGCTACCAGTATTTTGAAAATTATTCCGATTTTTTTCAGAAATGAAGATTTAAAATTCTTACGATTTTTCAGTAAATGAAATAATCATAGGTGGAGTTGTAGAAAGGTGGCACACAATCAGTTTTTAGCTGCTAACAACCTGAAAAGTAGTAAACTCAGCTATAATCAAAATTTTTAAACCAAAGTACGATGAACAGTGAAAAATTGTACTAAAAGTGTAACCACATTTTCAAAATTTTATATCCCTTCAAATAAGTACATTCCATCTTTTAGCTATAAGCTGTAAGACTATAATCAAATAATTTATTTATACAGACAGACTCTAGATTTTCAGTCGAATCAACTTTGCTTTTCACCCCTCTAAGGCTCCAATTATCTTCTTCGAAGGAATAAAATTCCACAAACTAAAAACGTAACTCCCGAGTTTATAACTATGGTACTGAATAACAGCTCGTTTGAAAACTATTAATGATAAATACTCGACAAACACATACTTATACATGTGTTTGTGTATACACACATATGCACGCATATTAAACTCGACACCGGAGGAGCTGGAAAAATAAGAAGTTAACGTAGTAAGTAGTATTTTTGTACTAACGAAAGATATTTAAAAGCAAGAATGTGTGTGATGGTAACGAGCAGCTCATAAATCTCGCCATCATTAAAATGTTCTCATTTAAAAATGTACCAAATACGAATGGGAGTACGTACAATCCAGTTAAAGTGCAGATTTCGGAAATGGATAAATACGTACTTATACGTAAAAATAAATTCATATGGAACCGAATTTCTGATACCTCGACATCGACAAGCGCAAAAAAAAACCACATTTATTGGAGTCCACATCCGGTTGAAAATTCGGAAAAAATTAATCACCAGGATGATATTATGAATAAAAAAACTAAACTCTTTAAATAGGTTAAATTTTTCTAAATACGATTATTTACCGGTTTATAAATAATGCTTCGCGAGTTAAATGTTTATTTTAATTTTTCACAGGGTTCGTTACATTGTAGAAATACACATCTGGTGCCAAATTTCGATAAACATGGCCGAACACATTCTAATTAACGAACGATTTTACGCAGTAGGTAAATATAAGCGAAGTAGTGAGTATCTGAATGAATCAAAATTACCGCGAGATGAGATAAAAACATAGGTACCTATATGAAAACTTTCATCATAACATAAAGATCAGTGAAGTATTGGAGGTGTTAAGGACGACGTCGAAACAAATGAGCTTTTAAATACAACATAATTCGCTTATAAAAATACTTCAAGTTTATCTCGAGTCGAAAAAAGATGGGTCAAATATTTCATCGAAAACAAGCTGCGACGCGTAGCCACATTTCAAAAATCTCCGCAATCGTTCTCGGTCAAAGAAAAAGTAAAAAAACTGCGACATATCAGTAGGATATTTTACGATGGCGTCCAAAAGAATGTACGCATTTATCATCGCTACTATTTGGCGACCACAGGTTAGTGCTCTTCGACATAAAAATAAAAAAAAAACGCACATGGGCGTAAGCGCGACGAAGATGATGACGATGCTACGGTACACGTGTTTCCTGCGTTTAATATCCCTTGACGAAATTTTTCAACAATTAGTATATACAATACACAGAAACACTCCTTCTGCGAATTACGTATTAAAAAAAAAAATCGATAAAGTTGCGGAAATTTTGGTAAAAATTTATTTAGAAATTATTATCGTCAGGGCGAACTGTTATAATGATGGTAGCGTAGGAGGCTGGAGTGAGATCAATATTGTGGCAATTTATTTATAAAAATTTTCAAGCTCTCATCATTCTCGAATGTTTTTTTTTTCTACACAGTTGCGATGCCAAATTCAATTTATTTAGGCTGAAAGAGAAATTTAATAAATTACGAATGTTCATTTTACGCACGAACGTAGGTCTAGGTAGTAGGTACGTACTTTGACGATCTTACGTAAGTGTCTAATTTTAGTAAGTATGCAAAACTTTCGGAAATAACGAGCGTAAATGATTTATCAAAAGTTTAAAATATCTATGCAGCAGCAGGCTATCTCCTTCTAATGACTATTTGATTTTTAAGGGTGCAAAAAAGACATAAAAAAAAGGTTATAAATTTATTTGATGGTAGTGAACAGTTAAAACCTTTTAAGGAACAATAATCTAGAATGCAAAATTGCCTTTAATAAAGCTACATGCCAAATTTTAACTTTCATGAAGTAAAGTAGATAGGAGAATTGTCAATTTATGGAAAAAAAGTAAGGCATTTAAGTCAGCCAAAAATAATACTCTGACTCCAACCTGACCCGAGGAGTTGACACGGAACGTTGACTCTTAATTCCTGCATAATTCCAGAGTCAAACTGTCAAATTGACTCCGACTCCTGAGTCAACCTCAGGCATTGACTCTGACTCCACTTCAACTCCGGAGTCAACTGCAGGTCCTAACACCGAAGTAATTGAGGATTCGAAGACAAAAGGAAGTTATTTTGACTCCGACCCCAAGAGTGACTCACATGCTTTGAAAAAAAGAAAAAAAGCATTATGTTATATATTTTTCTTTTCAGCGCAGAGGGTACAGATAGATGTTGAAGTGAATAGCTAAAAAAAAACCAGAAAGCATATTTAGGATCCCTACTAAATGTACACGGTAAATTTCAACCACTTAACACCAAAGAAAAACTATTAAGATTCTTATTAAAATTACATGCCAAATTTAAACCTCCTAACTCAATTCAGAGGGTGGAAAAAGAAACATCCAAAACACTACTCTTTTGAAGCTGTGATGGAAAGCAATGAGGCTGAACAGAGGGAATTCTCAAACGGCACATCTAAGATCTACACTACATTCATATTTCAAATTCCCACCAACTAGTTCAATTTGGAGGGGAAATATGTGTGGAATTGACTTTCTGTAAGGTCAAAAAGGAGAAAATCCACCATCTCTTCGCCTAATCACAGGCTCATAGCCAGCCTCAATTAATAGGGGATGCTGACTGAATGCCAGGTGATGATGAATAAATATCCTATGGCAGGGGCGTAACCAATAGGGCCTGAACATTCGCCCTCCCCCTCCATGACCAAAAAACTTACAAAATTCTTACACTTATGCCAATTTTTTTTTCTTAAAACCCCTGAAAATGTCCTTTATGATCGTCAAAAAAGGCCATTTTTTCAATACCTCACTTTGCTCGAACATATCCAGAATATGATGCACAGAACAAAAGTAAACCCTCCATTTAAGCCATTTCTTGCTACGTCACTGTCATACGAATGAATAAAAATTATGCAAATTTTTGAAACTTTCAATTAGCCATGAATAAGTAATTTTAATTTATAGGTTTAGTTTAGTACAATTGAAGTCTTCTAATGGCGTTAAAAATTAAAATAATTTAACAAATCGTAATTTTCTACGTGGTTGAAATTTTCTGAGGGGATGCACAGCTCAGCTTAACATCCTCTAGCACCGCCTTGGCTACAGATCTGCATAATTGATGTGGGAAGCAGTTTAGAATCGAACAATTTTTGCAACCCCCCCCCCCATTTCACTGTAAATCGATAGTCTGTCCAAACCCCACTTATGTTTACAATGTAAATATGATTTCCGAGATCCTGATCTTTCTAAAGCCCAATTCTTTCCAGATCAGATTCAATAAAATAGGCCTCAAGTCGCCTGAAATCGATCGTCTGCCACCTTTTGATAAACCCAAGTGGTTAAGGCCAACACGACCGTATTCTCTATGCCTATAGTATCAGGATGGTTTCTAGGAAGGTTTTTTTGCAAAGCATTTGCGTAGTAGTTTCCCGTCACCTTTTACGCTATCTACAGGTAACTTACCACATCGCTAGCCGGGTTTTTACAACCCTGAATTCTGCAGTGCGCAACGAGTAAGCGCTCAAACCAGTTACAAGCTTTTTGATTCTGATAATAGATAGCGTGCTGTCTAATTATCTCCGTTGTAACTGGTAGTGCTCGGAACGTAAGCGTGTAACAGTTGTTAAATGCGCGTAGTGCATTTGCACCTTTACGTTTACATGCTGCTAAAAAAAATATCAAAATAATGCGAATAAAATTTCGGCTCCGTATCTCAATTTTTTCACTCTTCAATTTGGCTAAAATTCAAAATTATTCAAAAAAATCCATTGAAAGAAATTATTCTATCCTCGAATGATCATTTTTGATCGATTTTTACTATTGCTTTCTTTTTTTGTGGGTACAAATTGACCACTTATAAAAATCAAATTTTAAAATTCAACAAGAGTTTCTAAAAACCTAGGAAGATTTTTTTGACAAATGCCCCATGAATATCTTTTCAAAACAGGAACCTCATTATGAAAATTCATACTCTCGAGTACCACTGAAAAATTTGCAGTCTTTTAATACTTACAGATGGAAAAAACCTCTAAATACAAAGGAAAAGGTAAAAAATGATTTGAATGGATTAAGAAGGATGTGTATGATTTCTTCATATTGACTAGATTTGAACAAAAAATAATCTTCCTCAAATACTTCATGAAAAAATGATTGCGAAAGAAAAAAGTGAAATGCATTCAACTGCTTAATGGAATTTTCCAAATATCCCTAAAAATGGGGAGCACTTATGAAGATAATGGTAACTAAAAAAAAAAAAAATGCAACTAATGATCGACCACGGTAAAAATGCAGTATGCATTTAAATGATCCTATTTCAATATAAAAATTTCAAAAAAATAATAATCTTGAATTTTGAAAATTTTTTTAAATATACGTACATGCTGAAAAAATTGAATTAGGAATATGAATTGAATATTACCTTACCGCATATTTTTAAAGTAATTTACTAACTGTTAAGATTATGATATCGTTAACAAAATTTAGTACCCCCCTCTCCCCCCCCCTTCTTCAGAATAATTCAAGAACAGTATAAAATTAAAATACTGGAACATTTTCCTGGTACCAACATTGTACTGCATGAAAAATTAGCATAGGAAAAATATTAGACGAAAATTGCAAGTACTCTTTTTTTGTACATAGCCTGAGTGATATTTTTTAAAGCAACAAAAAACAAACTAAACAAAAGACTGGAATTCTAATTAACCATTTAAATAATAGCGGGGTAAAATCAGCATCGCTTTCGTACCTTCTTTTTCTTTCGTTTCAGTGAGCTCATTGCGACAAATAAGATAATCGATAGTTATGTACATATAAAAACTACTTGCCAAGGAATTCGCTTTGATGTTAACATAATGAACTATGATAATAATTTTCAAATATAATGAAATTAAGAATTTTGCTCTCAAGGTAAATACCGTCGCGTCGTGGCGCCGGTTAAAAAATTTGCGTAGTTACACAATCTAATGATGGTAAACGATATAGCAGAATTATATTGGCCGAGACTTAAAAAGTGTGTGACTTGTAAGCAAAAAAATTAAAATCGTATTAATATAAGACAATAGCTTTGATCTTTTTTCTCTTCGCAAAAAGAAATAAACTGAGCTATCTTCTGCAGTGAGCGTATTACGCTCTTACCCTGCTCTCACAATCAGAATAGCTCGGCTGGCTGAACTCTTTATCGGTATAAGAAAAATACATATAAACATGTAACTCACTACTTTGGGGTCTAGGTTTGTAAATATTCATATAAAGGCAGTCTTCGCTCTCGTTTTTCAAATACAGCTTCATCCTTTTGATGAAATTATTCCTCTCCGGAGACATTTTCTTCTGAGTGACGCTGTCCAAATTGGGCAGCATTTGAGGGCACACCGGCTTCATGGTGAACGCATCGAACGTGCCGGGCCATTGAAGCGGAGCCATCGGAGGCATAAATCTCAAATTGGCCACCGGTGGTGCAGCATATGGAATACCAAGGAACACCTCGACCTCGCCCAGAAACGAGTTACGTTTCGGCTTCACAATGCGTCCTCGTATGTCTCCTTGCTTCAAAGTGATCACCTCCGTGTACCAGTCTTCTTTTTCAGGAGACACCACGTATAACGATACTATTCGTAAGATCACTGCCGCGTAAAATAAAGCCTTCATTTCACATCGACACGTACACGGCGACGATCGAAAAAACCCTCATAATTGGCGCAAATATCGTTCGCGAACACATGCGATTTCTTCGAGTAAGGTCGCATCACTAGCGAAAAATTTCAAAAATTTTACACTCAAAATGCGTGCACGTTACGGTTTGATCTGTTTCACGTTCGAATCTACTAAATTCCGACACACAGCGAATCCGGCGAACAGGGAGCGACAAAAACGTGATAAAAATAGAGCTGAAGGTAGCAGCGTATATTGAGAGGGAAAAAAACACCGACTATACTGAAGTCGAAACGACCAACAGACGGTATTTCGAAACAAATGTACAACGAATCCGTTCAATTAGCGAAGCATACTTTCGAGTATACGAGTATAACTCACTTCAACTAAGGTGCATCGCGTTTCTTTAATTATTTCCAAAAACGGAAGTCGACGAAAATCGCGATTCCAACTTATGAAAAATGTCGTCATCGTCAGCGCAGCCGACCAGAAGACCACCTTTTACCTTAATCTAGTCGGATAACTTTTTTTTAACAGTACGTGCGATAAATACCCGAAGTCTCGAACGTTAATTTCCCCCTACCCCTCACTTCGTTCCCTTCAATCAACGAGTCACTCAACCGAGGGTAATTAGACGGCAGCTATTTTTATGGTAATTTTTTACCGTTTTTACCAGAATCGAACTCGCCTTTGCTCGTGTTGTATTGAAAAAAATTAAAGATGAGCGAGCAATTTGCGATCGGAATATAAATTGTGGATAATGTAAACAGGACAGAGCACTTGGCAGCGATTGAATCGACAGAAAATGAAATTTTATAGAATTTCATTTCATTATGAAGAAAATAACTTTCGAATCTACGTCATTTTTAGCCCCTCGAATGCGTATGCGTATATATGAGAAAACTCAATTTTTTCCATCGTATTTTCGTAATTCTGGCTAAAATTTGGTAAATTTGTAAATTTTATTTCTAAAAACATAAATACCTACATACATTATGAAATAGACCTTATTAAATAGGTATCTTTTTTAATTTGAAAAAATATAATAAAACGTGAATAATTCTCACTGTCGTCGAAACGATTTTTAAAATAATTTTAAAATATTAATGACGAAGACGCAAGCGGCTGGTTTGTAATCTGAAATCAGTAAAAAAAAAAAAAAAAAGTCATCCGACGTAGGTACTTATGATTTTGGAATTAAATAGTAAAATTATAGTGCCGATATAATAACTACAAAAAACAAATGTTCAATTACATTTTAATTCTAGATATTTGGAATCATAATTTTTGATGAAGAAGACATAATGTCGTCTTTCGAGTTACACGAATAAGCGTAATTATATAAAAAAGTTGAAAAAAAAAACTTTAAACAAGACACAATTGCTAGTTGACTCATTCCAAATCAAAACGACCCAAAAAGTAACTCGGCTCTTACGATTTCACTCAAACTTTTTCAAAAGTCCCTATCAGTGGTCATTTTGAACCTAACCCTTCGAGGGAATGAGGAGGGGCGACCCTTGTAATTTTCGAGCAACTGCAATTTTTCGTCAAACAGCTCAACTTTGAAGGCTCAAATTTCAAGATTGCTTAGACTTAGGATAAATCTGTTTACGCCGTTTTTTTTTTTTTTTTTGGTAATTCAATGTACATTCAAAATTGATGTTCAAAATTTTAAAAGCTCAAATTTGAACTTTCGAGATACAAGCACAACTTTTCATATTGAGTATAAGGCTTAAAAGCTAACATTTAATGCTCCGAAAAGATTACCATAAATGGAAACTTTTATGCTAGTTTCAGCTAATTAACTTTCAAAAAGGGATCTCAACACCACTGTGGGGCACAAAGGTTCTCAATTTTGGTCAAAATTAAAAAAAAAAAAGTAAAATTGAAGTGACATATCGTTTTTTACTAATTCGAGGGTACTAATTTTGATTATCGGCTTATTTTTTCCATCCGGTCCTTCTAAACGCCCTCACCAGCTCCATCATTATGGTCAAAATTCAAAAAAATCGAAAAAATGAATTGACATATCGATTTTTACTAACTTGAGGTCACTGAGCATGAACATTCGCACATTTTTTAGAGATCTGTCCCGCAAGTGCCTCCCACAACCAGCTGAAAAATTAAAAAATATTGGAAAATGATGAAAATGACGTGTTGCGTAGGGATTCATACAAATTCGGTACCACTGAAATCCAATATCAACTTACTTTCTTGATCCGACTACCTATCAAAAAGTTGAAAAATATGTATACAAAACAGTCAGATGAGAAAGTAAGCCGATATTAGAAAGAATCAACATTTTCACAAATATGACCAGGCAATCAAGTTTCAAAATAATTATAAGAATCAACACGCCACGTCACGTTTTAAAATTTTTCTAAATGTTAACCATGTTATGAGGGCCGGGGGGAGGGGGGTTGATCTGGTCGGATCAACAAAGTAAGCCCCTATTCATGCTCAGCCATTCCAAATTAGTAAGAATCGATAGGTCAATTCAATTTTTCAATTTTTCCAAATTTTGACCATGTTGAGAAAGGTGATGGGGAGTATTGTGAGGGGGGGGGGGTGAAAAAAGTAAGCTAATATTCGAACTCAGTGTCGTCGAACTAGTAAAAATCCATATGCCACTTTATTATTCCATATATTAGAATTTTGACTAAAATTGTAGCCCCCTCTGCCCCCCTAGGGATGTTGAGGTTCCATTTTGAAAGTTAGTTCGTTGAAACTAACATAAAAAGTTCTCTTTATAGCCTTTTTTTCAGTTTTTTAAATAATAACTTTCAGTCTTCATACTCATCACAAAAAGTTGGGCTTTTATCTTGAAATTTAAACTTCGAGTTTTTAAAATTTTGATCATTGTTTCTGAATTTCCTTTGAATTACCTATAAAACTGCGCAAACAGATTTATTCCAAGTCCAACCAATCTTGAAATATGAGCCTTCAAAGTTGTACAGCTTGAAGAAAAATCGTGATTCCTCGAAAATTACAAGGACCCCTCCCATCCCCCTGAAGAGTTAAGACCGAAATGACGGCAATTCCATTACTCGACCACCAAAGGGAACTCACAAAACAATTTTCAGCGAAATCGGAATATCCGCGTTATTTTTTTGGTCCTTTTGGTACATGGAATGAGCCAGTTTCTCACTCTACGAATAGCTTCAAATTGTTTTTAAAACGATTATGACGATGAAGATGAGTTATCAAAATTCTTTGTATCACTGCTTTAAAGATTTGCAAGATTAAGCAAAGAGGGATTCGATACTAAGTTTTTTTTTTTACCAGAGTTGAAAATTTTTGATCATACTATTCCAATGACATATGACTTCCTTTATCTTTTTTCGGTTTGCTTTTCCTTCGCTGTGAAACAAAGCAACAATTTATCACTTAAACATCAAATATAAACTCATAATTAGTAGATTGTAAAGAATATAACGATAGTAATTACTTGGTAGCTGTCTTTCCTCATGGTCTGAGGTCTATCTGTTTTACGTGTCTTGAAATAGAGTCCGCAAGCATTACACACTATATCACGAGCTTTGTTTCTGCGCCACAAAGGCGTCTCATTTGTTCCACAATTTGAGCACAATCGATGTTCGATAAACTGAATATTACGCAAATTAAACAAAACAATAAATCTACGACGAACATTCTCAACGGGTGATGGTAATTCAAAAGAATACTATCAAGGGTACCATTTTCGACGAACGGATTCTATGATTTGCAGATCCAACGTAACGAATACACGGCTTATTTCTACCGACATTCTGCGTAGTAGAAGGTGATGAAGAATCAGGTCCGTCTCCATCTGCAATAGCTACAAATCATTTTCATTGCATTAATGTAAGGAAAAAAAAAGATAGATAGATTTTTAATTATAAAGAATTACATGGAAAATAATATTGACATATCAACAATCGATAAAACTAAAACCAAAAATATATTGAAATTTATAAGGCCAGGTATTGGACGTTTCTCTGGACAAAGATGCTGAGTATGCAAAAACAATATCTAGAATAATAAAAATCGCGTCTGAGTACTGGCACAAAAACCTATGTACCAGCACCATTTACGATTGTAAGCTCATTCAAAAGCACACCTATTTTCTGGCCTAGTATCCAACTGGCACCAGCATAAGCGGAGATAATAAAAAGGGACAGTGTAAAGAAAGGGTATATTATTTATTTTTATTTCAACTTTTTGAAAATTTCATGTTTGGTAAAAAAAAAAAAAATGAAACATACTGTAAATACTCACAAAGACGCGATTGAAACGCCACCGAAAATGGTTGAAGAGGAATTTTACTAGTTGTTGATACTTCGCATTCACCGTAATTATTAAAATAATTCCTCGTACTTAAGGCAGTTTGAAATGCTGCGTCAGCTACCGACGACGAGGAATTTATACAATTATTACTAGGAGTGCTCAAATACGTAGGAATGTTCGATGAGAGTTGAGATGTGGTAAATGGGAAACCAGCTGCAGTGTTTTCTGCGTCGTAAGATTTCACATTGTTGCATAAATTATTGTTCTCGTATAAAGAATTGCCTACGAAAAAATCACGCAAATATTAAAAATTATACCCACATATTATCAAACGTTTCGGATATATTTTAGGTTATTTATGTAATTACTTTGAGATGATTTCAGATTCGGTGTGATGTTCTTGCGGTATAAATTCATATCCTGAGATCTGTTAAATGAACCGATTGTTGGAAAAGGTGATGATTGTATTACTGACATTGATCTCGAATTAACTAAACTGAAACAGAAAATGATAACATTGAAGATGAGACATCGAAATCACAGGTAAATTTTTCACGTTAAAATATAATTGAAATGAATTCAGTCGAGGCTAATTAATTGAGCTGGACGAATAATCAATAATGCTTCTCCATTTCACAATATTCTATAGTCACGTACATGTAGGTACGTAATTGTTTAAAAATATCATCTGCCACAAGGCTACTTCGACGCATTATTTTATCTCATCAAGAAGAGAGTGTACATCCTGTTCTTCACTAAATCATCCGTGTTATCGCAAAGACGCCTTTCAAAAAAAAAAAAAAACAAAAACAAAAACAAAACGCTATGATCTCATTTTTAGTATAGTCCGAAAAAATACAATGTACAATTGTACATTCACACTGTTCAGGACTTTCCATGCAACCTGACTGCCTCGTGTAAAACGTTTAACATCTTTCGCTATCGAAATATGAATCACCCCGGATGTGAATAGGTTATAGCTGCTCTTCTAAGGAGATTCCATCTCAAAAAAATAATTCTGAAAATATCCGTATTGTTTGGACTTGAACAAACAACATGTTTGTTGTATGAAATAACCTTATCGACGGCGAACGCAAAAGAAAAAGCAATAATAAAAATTATTTCTTAGCACACATATTATTTATGTATATCAAATGAAACCATCTACACCATGCTTCGAGACCATGGTTGAATTTCTTGGAAAATTCCTTGTATGATAGACGCGTCCACCACTTCCACAACGTTGCATCATCATTCAAATAAGCGAATTCAATGTTTTTAGAATCAAGAGCACAGGAAGGATTAAAAAAAAAGCATCGTAAAGCTATACTTTTCCAGCCTAATTTTTATGAGAAATTTTAATGGAATCCGACCAAATCTACTAGCAAAATATCACGTTCCTAGTTCGATTTGGAGGGAAGTTATACGAGGAACAAACTAAAAACATGAGAAAAACCAACCAAAAAACTACAATTTCGGAGCTATGAGGGGGTGCAATGCGGCTGAAAAGTCGAAACCGCCAAAAAGCACCACTAGTTCTCCTACTAAATGTACATACCAAATTTCGACACTCTAGCTCAATTTGGAGGGGAGTTATACGAGGAACAAATTCAAAACATTTAGAAACCTGGCCAAAAAATCACATAGTCAAAACCCCCAAAAAGTATATCTATGGCCCTTATTAAGTCTACACATTAAATTTCAACTTCCTAGCTCAATTTGATAGGGTGACAGGGGACGAACAGCCTTTTTTCAAGGTCAAAAAGGGGATAACCCCTCATATCTCCTCTCCTAATTGACCTAGGAGACTGATTTTTGGATATCTTAAATAATTTTGGATTTTCTATCGATTGACTCGAGAAGGAAAAATTTTTGCGATTGTAGCCCCTCAGCACCCGTCCCCCAAATTTGGGCACAACTCAATTTTGACCCGAGGTTATCACCACTCCAGAATATCAAATAGTACACTAACTCAAGCCTATTCCCCAAATTTAATCGATTTTGGTGAGTATCCAGCTAAGCAAATAATTTTTCAATTTTGGGCGAAAAAAAAAATAAAAATAAATATCTGACACGGCCAAAAATGGTCGCAATGGTCTTCTAAAAACTCAAAACGGATTTTGTTGATATCGCCCCCTCACCAAACTTACATCGATAGACCGCAACAGCCTGGTTTTTATTGACAATGTGACACAGCAAATTAGGCTAAAAATAAACCTATAATGCATTCCTTATTCGACCAATTTTTTTAAAAACCTATACTCAGTGTGATACTGATTAATTAATATGTATGCGTTATCCGAAATAATTCAATATTTTTCACATGTACGTAGGTACCTCCTTACTATCTACCACCAGCCATAATAAAAATATTTATACATTATTATAATTATGTAGAAGCGGTGAGTTAATGATCAAAATTTCTAGTTTTATTTTTAAAAAAATTACATTTTTTGTGGATACGTATTTCGGTAGTATAATATTGTATCAATTAATTCTACTATTTTAAATTTAAAACAGGAAAAAAGTTGAAAGAAGTTTGTTAGATTGATTACTGACAAAATTGAACTTCTCAACTAATATGTTTTCACTATTTTGAAAAGCAGTTTAGGTAAATCTACCATTCTCTTGTTTCCACCTTTTTTAGTCGAACGAGTACGACAATAAATAATTTTCAACCTTGGTTGCATTTTGGTTAAAAATATTCAATAAAAAACATATATAAAAAACAATAAGAATTGAGAATATAATATCAAAACTAAGAAACATTAATTACAAATGATTGACAATGTGGAAAAATTTTAAAACCGACCCGTGTACTCTCAAGAAGAAAAATTATGGTTACTTATCGGTAAACTCAAAAAAAAAAACAAAACAAAACAATGTAAGAAAGGCTAACCTGGAGCAATTGAATAAATCCTGATCATAACCAACGATGTTATGCCATGGAAAACTGGAGTACGGCAATCCTCCGCCAAACTTATGTTGGAAGTCTCCATTTCCACGAATGCTGTTAATAAATCGAGATGAATTTTGAAAAGAATGTCCATTTTCCATCGGTGAATTCTGCCATGGTTGTGGAAGATTCTTCACATTCGCATTCAATAGGTTCGAATTGTCTGCTGGATAATTAAATTTATCCATATTGTAATTTAACTACACTAAATCTTTAACATTACATTTATCGAATGCTACTGATACAAATGATACAATATCATAACCTTAGGCTGCGTTTATCAGCGATTTCCTGCAGCGCTTTCCTCGTGGATGAGGGGGCGGGCTACCAGCTTCTATTCGAATTCCCATTCCATTCTATGACACCGCCTTCGAAACAAATTAACAGGTTACATAGCGCAGTGGAAATTTCGGGTTGGGAGGTTTCTTCATTACTTTCAGTTACAGCAAATTCATGCTGAGATTTCAGAATCCAGTGGTAATTATTCTATCACATACTTCATGTTTTATCATTTCCGATTTAATAAAATACCAAAAATTAGTACGCAGGACAACCGTAGAGAGCATACAAAGACAGAAACACAATATTGAAAATTTTACTTTTTATACGCGTGTTACTCGGTCTGCGGACATCATAAGGAAATCACGATATTGTACGAATGGTTTGTCAGATTCGGGACTAGGAATTGAAGAAATTACAGTAATTCAAACTTTTTTAATAACTCTAATTTGAAAAATGCAGGGAAATGAATGTATGGTCCATTGATTACACTCATCTTATGAATAAAAATCACTCTATATGTTTCTTTCTTCTCACATATTACAAGCATGTGCGTGATTAAAAAAAATTATAATTATGCATGGGAGATCGTAGGTGCATATAATACATATACAGGATCTTCACTACGAAGGCTTGAGGAGTAATCATAACATTTAATTTTATAATAAAAAGTTCAACTATCGTGTTTTTATCTTGAATTTCGATGCATTCAAAAAGTATTTCCTTAGAGGTCTAAAATATAATTACTCCAAGGTACACGACTCGTCTCTTCAAAAATAATAAAAAAATCGGAATAGAATACTCTTTTCTGTTTTGCTTCATGAAATATACTTAATTTAAAAAAAAAAATGGTTCTAAATAAAAACATTTTCAAAGGTAAAACAATAGGCAAAATTTGTTACCATGTTTTATATGAAAAAAAAAAAAAAAAAAAAATTAAAAACCAAATAATCGCCAAGTCGTTAGACTTAAAATTAATTCAAAAATTAAAAAAAAGTTATTCGAATCAAATAAGAAAAAATTTAAAAATTAACAAAATCAGTATTTATTAAAAAAAAAGATAAAATAAAAGACAAAGAAAGTAATGCATGTTCGACATGAATACGAAAACAGTCAATTAAAAATTAAAAATCAAACCCATCATCGATTAAAACCTCTTCCACCGCCGCTAAACCGTCCACCTCCACCTCCTCCTCGTCCTCCGGAGAATCGTCCACCTCTGCCACCTCCGCCGCCTCCTCCTCGGCCACCAAATCCGCCTCCACGGCCACCAAATCCGCCTCCACGGCCACCAAATCCGCCTCCACGACTACCTCCTCTGCCTCCTCTTGGACCTCCGCGGCCACCACCACGACCTCCACCACCGCCTGGTTTCCTTTCGCCTTTTTGACCAGGAGGTTGAGGTAAAAATCTTTTCAGTGGTAACACTTTGCTAGGATCGATGTAGAACTATAAGAAGACGAGAGGATATTGTTGAGAAATGTACAGAATGCAAAGATTTAAATACATCCTATTTATTAATGATTACCTTATCATTGACTTTAAAAGATGTAGCTTTCATATCGTTTGTTAATTTCACCGAAACGAAGTAATCGTGTAAACTGCCGAATATTTCGTCTATTTTACCTACTGATTCTTTATTTTCTAAAAATACGTGAGCATTGAAATATGGTACGTCTTCCATTTCTACTTTAAGGACTAAATCATTTCCGCAAGGATGGCTAAAATGTGCGAAAGGTATAACCTGAAACACGTAAATGAACGCAGTTTGAGTACTGATTTGAAAATGATAAGATATTACTCTCGTAAAGCGGTATAATCACTTGTTCTGGAGGTTCGTCGTTCTGGAATCTGTTGAAACCACCTCTTCCTCCGCCACCTCGACCTCCACGGCCGCCTTTAACGATAAGAATCAAATAGAAATAAACTGAATATTACACGTTTCCTTACTCGTGCCGAATTTAAAGGAATTTATACATACCTCCACCGCGTCCACCAAAACCCCGGCCGCCTCCTCCTCCGCCCCCGCTAAAACCATTACGATTCTTGAAACCACCTCCTCTGAAAGACATCTAAATCAAAAAAGTTCACTATTAATTACCGAAGAATCTAAGTAAGAATAGTTGGATTTTCACGACAAATGAACTGAGTGAGTATCACAAACAAGAGATCATCTCATACAACTGTAGAATTGTATTACGATAGAAATGATATAATATGTGAGATATTACTGTAACATAAGAATAAATGTATGAACTTACCTTTAATTTTGAAGTAATAAATGTTTTAAAATACACTAAAAAGTAGAATTCCGGTCTTAATGCGATATGCACGTGGGACTGTTGGTGTTTGGTGTTTATTAATTGATAGTGTGATATGGTGTTGATAACTGAAAACTACGTCAAATTAACCATACAAAAGTAATAGAGTTAAACAATGATCCATTTCGTTCTATTTTACATGTAAATTTGTTCGTTACAATGAATGAATTGATTCTTACATGAGTTACAAGTTATGACTATAGGTTGCGCTAATAAACGCACGCATATAGTTAAACTTGTATCCACATCAAATTTAAACAGCTGTGTTGTTATAAAGAGACAATATTGGATTTTATCTATTTCTCATTAATGAAATCGCTTTTTTGTGAGGGAAAGTTCAATAGAATGAAAAAAAAATAATAATAATAAAAATTGAAAATAATATGGAATAGGAATTAATGAACAATAAATTTATTGATACAATATTTGATTTCTGAAAAGAAGAGAGTGAAGGACTTCCTTAATTTCATTTTCTTCATTCTTAATCTTAGGCAAGGTTTGAGACTGAAATGATTATTTCGTTCTGTTCCACTCCCAAATTTCAAGAAAGCATTGATGTATCTATGCTACTCGTTCTTCTCTCTTGTTGGAAATAATTAGATTTTCTCTCTACGATCTACTCCCTCTAACTATTTTAAGGATTTCGTCTGTTCTTTTTCTATCTTTATAGATAATTCAAATTTTCAATGATACAGTGGTTAATTAAACCCTAATTTGCAGCTTATAATCACTCAATACAATGAATTCAACTTTGTACGAAATTATGCCTTTGAATCGCGGATCCAACGTTAAATTTGCCGAACTTTTTCTGAGTTTTTTCCAACTGATTTGTTTGCATTCGTTCTCAATCTTTTTGTTTAATTTTAGTTTCGTTCCAAAAGTTTATCGTTCCTTCTCAAGAGAAGAGTGTTTTGTTTTTTCCGTTTCGTTTCGTTCTTTGTGTTCCGCTCTCAAGCCTCGATCTTAAGTAATTACGCTTAAATTACTATGTTTCGATCAGAAATATTACATTTCCGAATACCTACCAATTAAGAATATTTACATAATAGAGATTAACTCTTATCCGTTCTCTCTATCCCGATGTAAACTGGTTAACGTAACAAATACCGAAAAAATGGATTCACATCGTGATCATTGTCAACATTATTCTCAATTTCTCATAAAATTGTATTTGTAACTTTTGAGCAATGAGCATCATGCTAATAAGTAAGTACCTACTAAAAAATAGTGCAAAGGAATCAAGCTTGATAAAATTTCACCAAAAATTAAAGTTTTCTCATTGAAATGCACAAAAATTCGTAAATCAAGTGATAAGTATACTCAATTAGATACATTTAGTAATCAAAGTGATCATAATTTATTAACAAAACATGTACAAAAATAGGTACAGTCAGAAAATTTACAAACTTTCTACAAAATTGTATGTATCAAGTAATAAAACATAATTGCGAAATACAAAGTACCTGGGTAATTTGGTACACATTTAATCTGGAAAAGCTATACACAATAAGTACACATAACAAATACTTAAAAGCACAGGTACTCACGAAACACCTGAATATTTGGTCTCGCTGAATAAGGAATCATTAACATTAAGATGAAATAAGTACTACCGAATCAACAGTATTACTATAAATATTGCACAAGCCTAACTTTACATAAAAATATAAAATTAAAAAAAAAACATATGCTAAGTAGGAGAAAGTATTTTTGAACTGCTATACGTATGATTAGATGCAAAATGACGATGATATATATCTGAGGTCCCTGTAGGTGGAAATGGAAAATTCAACGGATTATGAGTGGCCGCTGCAAAATTATGGGGTAAATAGTGACTACTGTTGGATGCTGGAATGTTATCTGTATAAGGTTCACTTTTAACTTGGGCTGCACTCGTCAATAAGCTAAGATAGCCTCTTTCATCATCACAGTTGTTTTTAAGCGATTCTGCAAAGCATAATACGTATTTTAAGGACATCATCAACTCAAAAGTGTTACTAAGCGCTTGAAAAAATTATTGTACATTGAATGAACATGTAATGCTGGCTTATATAATACTCGAATATACGTGGTTACAATTTGAAATAAGATATCCACAAAGTTCGATACAAAGAGTCTATTCAAGTAACAGAAGGCATAGTGGAGGATATAAAAACGAAATAAACATTATTTTCGAAACTCCACCCACATAAATGCGTATAGTTACGTACCTTGCGAAGTGGAAATATTATTGATCAAGGCGTTGTGTTGGTTGCCACTCGATGATATTGTAGGCGGTTTTTTAGGTTTACGTTTTCTTGTTTGGATACCATCTTTGCGCATTGTTAGAGGACGATTAACGCCGTGTAATTTAAAATATAGACCGCAAGCATTACACACTGGTTCACCGTCATTATTTCGCCTCCATAAAGTTGTATTACGAGTCCCACAATTGGTACAACAAAGGCCTAATCTTCTCGATGAAGTCTACAAAACGAAGTTCACAATTCGCAAAAATATCACAACCACGTCAACAAAAAGCACGCAAGTACAGTATTTATTTTAACGGAAATGAAACTTACCATTCGTTTTGAGGGTTTAACTAATGGTCTATTCATACCATTCATTTTATGATAAAGTCCGCAAGCATTACATAAGTAATGTCCAGTACCATCACGTCGCCATAGAGGAGTTGAGATTGCACCGCAGTTAACGCACTCTCGACCTTCCCCGAATTGAAATTCCATTGCTCCATCTGCAAATAAAAGGATATATCATAATATTATGTCTAAGTGCTCCTTATACCTTTTATAAGCGTATAATCTGTACAGTGTGCGCTGAAAAATCGAGCGAATGCCTGTTTAATCTGATTTCCAGATGCTATTTGTAACACATTCCAGACGGATATTATACTACATATGTACATAATATTAAATACAAGTGAAGCGTAAGTTTGAACTAGTAAAGGTTAACGGAGCAGGTACATAGCTGCATAGTGCTGAATTATATACATAGATTCTAGTAAGCTCGTACATCGTATGGATTTAAATGTAGACAAGTTAGAAGATTTATTTTTGTTGAGTATGAGATTTTAAAAAATGATCATAAGCGTAGCGTAACTTTAATAGAGGAATACTCATCTCAATTAAAGCTGGATTAATCTAAGCTCTTAACAAAAATCTGTAGATTGAATTTGTATACTATTCGTTCAAAGATGTAATTTCTTGAAATGATACATACCATAGGGAGATGAAGTCTGATAAGCAGGATTTGGCCATAACATAGTATTCTGCGCCGAATAAAAGGAACTTGCTAACGAATTGGCCGTATTTTGATGAGCTGTAGCAGTTAAAGGGTGAGCAGTACCGTGCCAATTTGCATTATGAGAAGAATTTGTATACTGAGGACCGAACATACTCGCTGATGGTCGGTTACAAGGAACGTACACGGGTTGTTGATGATGATTTCTAAAGCTATCTGAAAAAATAAAACGTTTCTTGAGGTTTAATAACTATATATCTTCATCATAAATTATGTTGATTAACTATCGTTAATTTATAATTTATTAATAATAATGTGAAAGTAATTAGCACATGAAGAATTCATCCTTTTTCCTCCTAGCGTATTCAATACTTCAGTGTGAACAAAGGATGAATAGTAAGTAGGTAGCTAGGTACAATTTGCAATGTTAATATTGTCAAGTTCGTTTTTAATACGAAATTCACAGATAAAAATGTATATTGAGTAAAATTTTCTAAAATAAGTAATTAGTAAATGAATAATTTTAAAAATATTGAGTTCCTTCCAACGTTTAATTCAATTATCCTGTTTATCACATTATTTTTTTATCACTGAAATAGTTTAATTTTTCTCAAAAAGGTTACACTGGTTTGCAAATTTCACCACTAAGGATCCATTTTTGATAACTGGTTGATCATGATCAAATATTGTGCAAATACCAGATAAGTTTGATTAATACGTTGACGATAAACAATAAAAATTAGAATTAAGTATTATAAATGTGTGTTCTTTTTTAGGTTTACTTCAATCAGTCATCAGTTTTGGTTCAATATTCTGGAAACCTTAGGGTAAGGGCTACAATCATATCATAAACTAGCATTTTCACAAATTACTCATGATGTCATGAAAGATGCATGTACTATATGAGATTGTATTTTCATACAGATTTGAATCATCAAAATGCAGAAAATGTGTAAGTATTCAAAATCCGTAATTTGTATGGTACCAATTGTATCGTAGCATGAACTGGCATTTCCAAAGGCTATCCTCAACCACCTAAACGGAACGTGATTATAATCTTGTATAAATTCAAATCTACTCACGTCAGACCGTCAGATATTCCTTCCTCATAACCCAATTTCGTCCAACAACTCGTTTGAGTAAACTTCACCACTACCAATTATAATTATAAAATATAATTCGAAGATGCTTAATTTGCCAAGCACAATTTAAAACCTGTTATGAACATTAATTTTCGCCACGTAGGTATTAATTTTATAAATCTTGTAACAATATTGATATCGACGTACCGTTCGGAAGCGTACCAGAGTAATTTGGAGTAATCGCCGCGCGTACGGAACAAGAAAACATTCTTCGTACTCGTATCACTTGAAATGCATCATCAGATAATTAACTTCTTATTCGGTGGTTAATTGTTTATAATATGAACCTGGAAATCAAATCAGCGTTAATAAGATTTAAGTAGTGTTTTTAGTAATAATACATATAATTTTTATATTCTTGATTTACGTCGCGAGACGATCATCGCCGTTCGTACAAATTGCTTTGCGATGATCGATATATTTAGTATATCTTCACTCAATTTTTAATTTCATAACATTTTGTTAGTTGATATCTTTGCGTAGGTATAATGAAAGTAATATGTATCTATATCCATTTTCAACTGCATCTCATTGTCTTCAAGATATACTATTTCATACAGATTTCATTATGCATTCAATGGGCAGCGTGAAAAACTGTTTTTAATCGAAAGATCATTTAAATTTAAAGACGACGATACGCAGACAGGTACATGCCTCAAACTGGAGTTCTCACAGAGTACTTTTGACCAAGACAAAAACTAAAATTGAGTCAAGATTAGGTTTAGTAGATCTGAAAATTGATTTTTAGTATTTTCGCGAGTTATATGTAATTTATTCCTAGTGGATTGATCATCCGCAATTGTTCATAATTTATAAATTTTTACGATTAATTATTGAAAAAAAATGAAAACAGACTAGGTATTGTCTATTTTGGAATAAGAAAATAGGAACTAGGTGTTTTTTATTTATTTGAAGCATTTTAAATTTTTAATGGGTGTAGTTTGAAATTTGAATCACATAATGAACTAATCAATTCCTTAACTTCAATTTATGGTCTAGGTAGCAGATTTTAATTGATAATATCTTTAAATTTCTAATGTTTTAGAAATAGATATTGGTAATATTTTTTGGAACCTGTTGTTTGAAAAAAAAATTTAATAATCTCTTGAAATACCGAGATGGAAATCTCCTGCTCCAGGAGTAAAGTGATTACAGTTTAGAGTTCCGGTTGTTTTTCCTTGTAGATGCACTCTTCACTAATTCTAGTTCGACGGTCATTGGTCAGAAGTTCTTCTTTTTCTAGATAGAATATAGAAATGTGAAAGAATCTACGTCATATCTACTATTTTCATCTGAGATCTTGACCAATCAGAATTGGAAACAGACAGGTTGAACAGAAATTAGTGAACAGCGCTCTTAATGGAGAAATCATGAGTAACTTTGGACAAAAAGTGTCCGTGATTCCCTTGCCGCTGTATGTATCCACTAATTTCCATCTTGGTGTTACACTTTGAGTAGTAATAACACAAGGAAGGATAAAAATGTGGCTTCCAGCCCTGCAACCATAGAGTGCGCGCAACAGTAACCATTTTCTGAAACTTATCGCTTATCAATCACAAAAAATGAAGTATATTTTTTAAAACTCACCGATGAGATTAAAAACGTGGTAAAACACAATACATTTCCGATTTTCTATCATTATAATTGCGATTTGTAGCGTTGTGGAATTAAAACTGATAGTTGCTGACCTGTGATGACCACTTTTACTGGGTGCTTTTTGTAGTAATTTTCTTGATTCAGCGCACTCTATACCTGTATCGTCGTGTAATGGTAGAAGTTCGATTTTTATCCCTCCATGTTACCCAAGTTATTTATACTCAAAGGTGTTACAGTGTCTATAGATTGGTTAATCTGTATCAGATATGCGTCATTTTCATTGCCAAAAGTCTGAGCCAATTTCGTGCCAATGACAGTAGTTTCATTTCACCAACACCCGTTTGCACGAGGGGACCAGAGATGGTTGGTAACTTACCGGTCATTTACTGGTAATTTACCAAAAACTTGAATGATTGCGGTTATTTATAAATTTTTAATAAAATGCTAGTAAGATCTGTAGGATATGATTTAAAATGTTCGTGCGTGTGTTCAATAATTCTTTGGTTTACAGCCATGTTATTATTCGCTAGTTATAATTTACAATTCATAAATAATGAAAGAAAATACGAAATCCGGGTACAAACAATATATTAATATTTCTGGCTCCGGGCACTCCACTAATGTGAGTTTTCGATTTCGATGTAGGTATTGGTGGATAGATTACAAACAACGCTGTACTTGTATATGAGGAAGCATTTGAACAAGTGTTATTTTTATGAAAATGATGAACTGAGGATGGAAATGCAAAATTGAAGGAATGATAGAATACCGATTTTCTGGAATATTTAAACGAAATTAACCAACATTTTAAATCTTTATCTGCTTAATGGTTTGTACGAGTATCATTTTGTTGTTCTAAGCAATTTATAATGAATTTTAAAGATTTATAAGTAACTTAAATTCTCGTTAAGTTACCAAGAAATAAATGATCGGTCATTTACCGTCTCTGGATGGAACAGATTAAGAAATATTTTAACAAATTTATTTTAAATTTGGTAAAAGACGTGCAAAAATTACTCCAATGGTATGGTACCCACTTGAGTGCGAGTTACGTACGGTGTAATCAATTATTACTTTATAATTTGTCGAACATTCAATTAAAAGACAAATATAATACAGGTAACTTGTAGTGGGTGTAAATACTTCTTCTTGTAGTATTAAAATATTCAATATAACGCAATTGTGATTGTCGTTACGAGTAACGGAATTTAATTTTTATTTCGTGTAAGTTTAATTAACTTATATTAGAATCGAGTGTTTGAGAGCTCATCGTTTGTTCTAACGAGTTAATTAATTTGTAATAATTTTTAAAAACATGTTTAATTGGGAAAACGCTAATGATATTCGAGATAATGTAACATTATCTCGAATATCGAAGATTATATTGTTACTACAGCAGCGTTTAATATTTACTTTATACCGTAGAGTACGTGTATAGTAATTTGCAATGTGTGTCGTATTTAATATCGTAAAACATGCACTTTGATGTTGGCGGATATGTGTACGCTTCAATATTATAGAAGTTTATGGAACTACTGGCGTTGTTATCACGGTAACAAAAATGGGATAGTGGTCATACGTTGATAACAATTTCAGTTTGGCATTTACTACAGCCTGAGGTATCGTTTGTTATCTTTCAGCATAATATTTTAACGTTGATTGGCAAACACATTGGATAACCCGCATTTAGATATACGCGCAAGCCCTTATTTTACCTCTTATCGGTATTTTCGCTGCTTGAAAAACGAACTATACGTACCTACAGTTTGATAACATTTATTTATTCGTGGTAAAATCGTATTTTCAAAAACTTTAATTACCTAGGTACCATAAAGGAAATCGAGAACTCCCGTATCTTGTCTATTTTACATATATTTACCTTATCGACGAATCGAAATTGAAATTGATTGTAGTTTGGACTTCGTACTTCAATGCTATGCTTTATTTTCTAATCTATTTTTTTCGGTAGTCTAGGTAGGTACACATTAATGATACTGAAGACAGGAAAACGAGGTCTTTAAGGCTTGACCACTGACTTTGGTCTCATCAAAAAGATGTCTAATTTTTGTCCATTTAAAGGAACAATTCCTTCAGAAATGTTAATGAATTTTGGCCAAACGTTGAAGTGTTTGCGATAATCGTTGCATATAATGAAAGCGGTTATCGACCCACATATTTGTGAAGTTTATTTAATTTTAGAAACATTAAATGTTGGTATTGACAAATTTTAATTACCTATACGATATCTTGCGGTTACTTTCTACCGGGTCTTTTTTCCCTCCTAAAATTATGACCCATATTAATTATCATGTAACAATATTTGAACCTGAAATTTTGCTCAAATATGCAATATTATTCGAATGGGAATTGATATCACATTTGTCACCTGTTTTTAAATAAAGTGCTAGTCTTTCTCTGCAATACGACTCAATTGTGATACGAATAAAACGATTGAAGTAGCATTACGAATTTAGTAAAAGGATTGTTAATATCGGCCATACGAATTGCTAGTACTGATGAAACAAGGTGACTTCACAATATAAAATTATTCGGAATTAATTAATTTCCTATGGGATATTCTTTCAATTTATCAGAGTCCCTAAGATCATTTATATAGGTACATGACACGCTTACTTACCTACTTTTTTCATGAACAACGCCAGCAAATCAATCTCTTTTGACATTGAAAAATGATTTCTTTTTAAACATTTTAGCTGGAAATTTTCAACTTTAAAACAACCATTAACAGAGGATGATTGCGCATGTTGGACAAATCGTGACACACAACGTAACTTACGTTGAAAAAAACAGTAACTAATTGTTGTTATCAGTAAAATTTTAGATTTTAATTTATGTTCGTCATACAGTGAAACTTTAAATATTACGATAAGGAAAAAGTTTTTTCACAGTTTTAATGTTCGACGAATGGTGGAAAATTTTATCACACCAGAAAATGTAGGCTTATAAGCAGCGGTAGATGATTCCAAGTGAATTCGAGTTTTTTTAGTGTTTTTTTTCCTTACTTAATTTTTGTCATTTCGTCAAAATAAACTAGAATATTACGGATTATCAACCATCTACAGATGGATGGAAGGGGCAGGATGGGTAAAACGCATCATAATAAAATCCTTGTTAGACTTCTGGAACACTATTAAGACTGTTTTTGGTCATGTCAGAAATTTATTATATTTTAAAAATCTTATTCCTGAAGTCTATAATTATATACTGTGCTGCAGCCTGGATACCAACAAAAATCGCTCAAATGTAGCCAGTAAATAAGCTCTTAATATTAATGTTCAAATGTGAGGAAGCAGGTGTTAAGATGCTAAACGGGCAAAATGGTTCGTTTTAAACCAATTAATAGAGAATTGAAAGTTATAAGTATTACATATCCAAAAATCAGCCTCCTGTATCAATTATAGAGGGGGATAAACTGCATTTCAAGTCGAGCTGCAAGGTTAAAATTTTTCTTGTAGGTTTATTAGGTGCTCTGGAGTATCTTTTTTTGGAATTTTTCAACACCTGTACACCTACCCATAGGTTCTGAAAAGTGGTTTTTGTTAGCTTAGGAGGTTCAGTTTTTAGAGTTTTTCGAGGTCGTTCCTCACATATTATTTCTCCAAATTCAGTAGGGAAGTTGGAATTCGACGTGTGGATTTAGTAATTAGTAAGCATATGCTAGATGTGCTTTTTGCAGGTTTACTTTTTTCAGCACTTTTACTTCGTTTCATAGTCCCCCAAAAAGTAGCTTTTTGGGTGGTTTTTGCTATTTCTTGGCACTCGAGTTTTCATTTTCTTACCTACAGTAGCGCAACTAGGAATGTACTGTAGACACTGAAATATCTAAATAAAAATTAGTGGGTACAGCAGTAAGGGAATTACGGAAAGTTTTTGTCCAAGATTACTCAAGACTTTTCCGTTAGGAGCGCTGTTCACTCATTCCTGTTAAACCTATTCATAATTTAATTGGCCCAGATCTCAAACGTATTTTCTTTCAAATTTCTGTCTGACTAAAGAATAGGCTCTGCCCCATAAATAGATTTCAATCTAGAGAAAGAATAACTTCTGACCAATGTCCGTCGAACCAGAATTAGTGAAGAGTGCCTCTACAAGGAAAAACAAGCGGAACTCTAAACCGTAATCCGTTTATCGCTGGAGCAGAAGATTTCTAAAATTTTTAATTTGGGAAATTTTTTCCACGTTACCCCTTCGACTCTTGTAGACACAATCATCCTCCCCCCTCTCCCCCCCAAAAAATTCGTCAAGAATATTCAAGACGTGAAAATAAAACTAGAATAAGTAGTGCTCCAGCGAAATAAGAGCTAAGAAATTTCAGATTTCAAAAATGTTAATAATTTTACAATTTTTGGAGCATTTTTGTTAATTTTTTTTTTAGTTTGCACCTTCTATAAAATATGCCATTCCTTTTCTCTCTTCTCCCTTCCAAGTTTGAAGCGTGAGTAGTTTTTTCGTGAAATATGTGATAAAAAAAGTCTAGCTTCTAGGAATTTACTTCTGATGAATTGAGTGATTAATATTTATAAATTGTCCCAGCAAAGGGAAGATAAAGCTATGATGAAATAAGATTTTTTAACACTAAAATTCATAAGGAGGCGCATTTCGAAAATGGCCAAATGATTACTCAGATCATTAAAGATATCTAAGTACTTTAATTTTTGTCGCCCCCTAAAATTTGCCTCCCGAGCAATCGTTCACCCATCTCCCCTGCTGAATCACTGGTAACTGTAGCAGGAGTTCTAGTTATGTCTTTTGGAGCTTCAACTAAGTATCTATTTACGCCAATATCAATCTCTACCATCGCAGAGCCCTCCTTTTCTTTGCTCTATGAATAGAGCAATCTACATTATTCCAATATTTTAGAAAATCAGTTTGAAACAAAAACGTACTGCAATGTTTTTTTTTTTGGAAAATATTGATTTTAAAATTTTTTTCTGCAAGGAATGTGTCTTTGTCTTTGGAACAAAAATGAATTTTGTGCTTTAAAGTATAAGTGAATGTAGCATAGTTAAAAGATCTCCACTTTTTCAAACTCATTAAAACTAAATAGGTTTTGATTATTCATGACAGTGCCATCATCGAATCGAAATATTCTTGAAAACATTTTTATAATCGCTCAAAAATATTTTGTTATTTCAACAGTAGGCCTTTCATTAAAGGTACAAATTTGTCTAAACGTTTACTAACAGCGCGACGGGATACTTGAATACGTTTTTTATGTACTTTTTAAGTTATTACAATTTACTACTCTGTTTTTATCTTTATTCCTTTCGGTAGTAAGCTTGAGTTAAAATTCACATTTTTTAGCATAGTTGGAAGACCTTGCGATACTTTGAAATTCTCTGTTATCATTATCAATGGAATTTGATTAAGTTTTACTCACGGATTTGTACTAAACCTAGCGAGATAAAAAAGGTACACATCAAAAAAACCTGGGATCAAATTTTCAGCTGCTGAAGTTCATTTTGAGATTTTTGGCGAAATTTTGAAAATTTAGGTACCAACTATACTACAAACTTTGATAAATACGTGCAGCAAAAATAAAATATTTCATAAAATATAATCTGTTCAAGTTATAATGGAGAAAATTGGGTTACTACCGAATATTGACCATGTGCATCGATCTATCTTATTTTCAAAATGTTCCAGAGGCTGCAGGATTTTAAAAAACTGAAAAATTGAATTCCTTCATCTATTTATTCAACAAAAATTTAATTGCTACCAAATCTGGACCTTTGAATTAGCCTTAAAAAAGTGAAGATTTTTAGTATCTTTGCCTTAATTACAAAAATCCAAATATCCAGATCTTATGATCTGTGAACTTGATGAAGTTCAGAAGAGCAAATATTATGTATTTAAATGAATTTCAAAATACCGCTCTTAGTGTAATAGAAAACTAAAAACAAAAATGGGCATCTAGCATTCGAGCATTTTGATACTTACGCCTCCAGTGACAACCCATAGCCTACCTGCCATTCAAATAGGAGAAGGGACAGGTCTGGTGGTACCCCACTTGTTTTAGTCACGCTGCAGGCGAAAACCAGACTGCCAGATTATTCTAAAACCGAAGGAATCGCGGCGTTTAATATAAAATCAATATATTCAATAAATAAATATTAGCAGTCTAGACTGCAAGACTAATGGATAGCATTTAACCATTAAGTTGTGTTTCAAGCTGAAAGGGTTTTTGTGTTGCGGCGGGGATTTGGTTGTATTGCCTATGGCCATTCGTGTTTGTCGTTATGCTCGTGGCTCGATAAATGCAATTGCCAATCGCTATCTACGTACCCGGCGACAACTTAAATGTTGCCGACGTGCTGTTCGAGTATTCTCGTATTTAGGTACCTCTACCTATATTGAAGACGAAAAAGAAGTAAAAGAGGAAAAGAAATCACCTTTTACCTAATTGAGTTGTAGCGCCGAAACCAAATTAGACTACATTTACATACGTTCTGTTGTCTTTAACAACTCCCGTAAACGAGTACGGCTACGACTACAATAGCCGAGTCTTATATGTAAAAGTATCTGTATAGGTATCATCTTTTTCAATACATACAAATGAGGCTTCCTATTTTTTTTTTTTTTTTACCAATTTTCTGGTGCTTTTTTCGAACGTTTCACTTCATACACTGAATCCTTGCATCGAGTTGATCTTAATTATTATTGACTCTTACTTGTATCTCTAAGGCACTCAAGTATTCGGAGCAGTGATCATCTACAAACTTTTTTGCTGAATTCGAGCATTTACGTGAAAAGTTGGACGAGTATGGACGACCTTGGATCAAAATTCAGTAATGTCCTAATTTTGTTAGCAGGTGCTAAGAAACAAAAATCGCAAAAATTGTTCATTTTCGGACCAATCGATAGAAAGTCAAAAATTGTATACCCCTGCCGATAATCACCATCCTCTGTCAATTAAGAGGAATGATTTGTGGGGGGAGGGGGTTCTTCCCAAATCAATCTAGAAGATTCAAGTTTGGTGGGTACCTACATTTGGTAGCGGTCCAATATGTACCATATAAATACTCTGCAAGCCACAGCAGTAAGGCGAATTTGAAAGATTCTGCACCGAGTTATTCATGACTCATCAGTTGGGAGCGCTGTTCACTAAATTCCGCAAAGGCAGGCTCAGACGTTTACGCATTTTTGATTAGTTGAAATCTCCGAGTTTCCAGCACTGTCGAATCTGGTTTAGGGAAAGAGCTACTCCTAATCGAGGTATATCTTCAAAACAATAACCACCAGTAGATACTGAAACACCAAGATGCCTTACTGGTGGGCACAAGGTCACAGATGTAAGTAGATTTGGTAAATTATTACTGACTTATATTCCGCTGGAGAGCGTTGCTGCTTGACCCTGAAAATTTTTCCTGTCTTTTGATAGGATGATTTCTGACTTCGACCAATGAAAGTTGATAATATTTTTACTAACCAATGACAACATCAACTGTAAACTATCTGTAGTCGTGATGTCACATCAGCTGAATATGACTGTAATAACGGTAATGGAACGAAACTAACAATATCATCAGTTCGGGAATGAAATGCAACATAACGCAATGGAACAATTTTTTGCGAACCAAACGGAAGAGAATGGATCAATTTTGTTAGGGTTTGGTTAATCTTCAATTTTTTTTGTAAAATTTGTCAGAGTAACTAATTTATTTCTTTAAGAACAATTTTCTGTTGAAAACGTTTGTTGACGCAAAAGTCATGGCTTATAAAATCAAAATTGAAATTGAAAATTAAAAAAATTTCATTTCAGATACAATTTTGAATTGATCAAAAATTAAAAAATTTTATTACATGTTCAGCGTTTGAGAATTTTAATTTAAAATTGAAATTATCTATTTACCTAGATATTTATTCAATATTTGATGATTTTTAAAACTTTTATTAAATTGTTAAGTGTAAAAATTGGAAAACGAAAAGCTTTGGTTTTGAAAATTAAAATTTCAATCAATTAAAATTGGAAATAAATGATGAAATTCTTTTTTTAAGAAGACAAAATAAAATGAAAACTGTATAAAAACAATAAAAACAGCACTATATTATTAAGGAGAAAAGGAGCTGAAAAGGCCCTCCTCCCCCAAAAAAAACTTGGAAGTGCTGAATTCTAAGTAAAAAAATCGGTAGTAAAGAACGAAACCGAATGGTTTAGGCTTAGGAACGGATACCAAAACAGAAGTTATGTTTCTTTATCAATGCCCTTCAGCTGATCACCATCATAACTCATGTAATCTCCACCAATCAGATTGCAGGAAAAATTTCTAAAAAAGTGTTACGTGTGAAATCCATCTTGAAAGCTAAAAAAAAGTGATTTTTGAGACCAAATATCAGCGCTCTCTAGTGAGAACTATTTAAGTAACTATTTACAAAAATTTGCTGTAAATTCCTGTTGCTGTGACCTACAGAGAGACATTTTAGTGTTTCAGTGTTCACAGCCAGGACGTAGTGACCAGTGCCTCTACAGGATAAATCGTGAGTAACTATTTACTGGTTCCCTTAATCCTTGAGACCACCAGATGGTCATCGTTTAGGTCTAGTGTCTATATTACCCCCTCAAAAACCAGAAAAAGTCACTTTTGGTTGGTTTTATCCTGTTTAGCAAATATGTTCTTCTTCTTTATAACTTGAGGATGCTTTTCTTAATAATATGACTGTAAAATTGCCTGCTACCGCAGAATTTAAAATTAAATATATACCCAAAAAACTATCATACTTTATGGGTAATGAGAAAGTGAAAACGATTGACAACCGTTTGAAATCGTAACAAGAAAGGGGTAGGAGGGAGAGTTTACGTTTATTTTGTATGTAGGTACAGGTAGAGGTACCTTGTATAATTTAGTTTGTGTATTCGATTGAATTTGTTTACTTCATTTTCCCCCTCCTGGAAAATCATTACTCTTGTAGATTGATTATTATTTTACTTAGGTAACTTGATGTTGATGTTAAAATTAAATTTTTTCTAGTTATTTTAAACTAATTTGAAGTCATTGATTACAAATTAAGTACACATAACTTGATTAGTTTCGTTCCATTTAATACTCTCCTAAATATGTAAGAATAAATACTCGGTCTTCACTTTGAAGCAGATATTGAGTAAACGTGATCAAATTCAAATAAAAATTTTAGCTTCGAGCTGCGTTCAATTTAGTATTGAAAAAAAAAATGAATTTGCTTATATAGTACGATATTATACGATAAATTACCTATTGGAAGTGAACGCTTGTATGTACTCGCGTTTTAAAACTCGTCTGCCATAAACTGGTTCAGGTTTTTTTTTTTTTTTTTTTTTTTCGTTAATCTTTGATACAGAAACAATACATTGTTAAACCCGATGAATTATCTCGTCGCGGTCGAATCGAGACTTACTTATTGATTTAATGTGTCAATTCATGCTGGGTCTAAATACAAATATACACATGTTGGAGAACACACCGTATAGGCGGTTTAGCACTATATGCTCGGGCATGTGTCCTGTTGTCGGTTGCATCAAAAACATTTATTTCCGCTATTTGTTTTCCTTTTTTCTTGGCACATAGGTAGAGGTACTAGGTACTAGGTACGCAGTTTAGGTCTTGTTCACACTTCACAGATGGCACGCTACGGTTACACGTTGCACGCGCGAATTCTTCAGCAAAAAAACACATACGCAGGCGTGGTTGCGGTAAATGGATATTGAATGAAATGCTTAAGAGGATTTCTATGTTATTATTCACGCATTGTTTTCATATATAAGTCTTATTTTAACTCGTTTATCATGTTTCAAGTCTTATACGTTTAGGCATACGTATGTCGGAAGGCGATGCTGAAAATGTTAAACATTGATGCAACAAAAAAATAAAGAGACTCCTCAGCCGTCTTATACCGTACATGTACCTTACTTCATCACATTAAAGGGAATGCATGTACCTCATCCCTTGTATAAATATATGTTTACCCTCATCCTTCGTTCGTATTCGTTCAAAAGTTCTTGAACTCTTGGAGCTATAATAGGAGGATGCGCATTTGATATTACGCAGCAGTTTATCAAAAGGGTGCAATGAAATAAGGGTAGATGGCCACGCCATTCATTTCTAATAATAATTGTCAAATTGCTCCTACTCTCTTAAAGATTGGTAGCCTGTGTGGTGGGGTTGGTACGAATACGAAAAATAATCTGCACGAGTAGGTTTTCTTAGTAAATAATTAGCGTATTATACTTATATTAAATGTAATACCATCTGTCGGAAATGTAACATATTAAGCTGGTTATCTTGACGTTTATTATTAATTAAAATAAACCAGTTAGTATGCCACCAGATCCATTAGATTTTAAAAATTTACTGTGACTAGTTTACCTATCCTCACCAATGTTGAAAAGTTGTTTGCTACTTATGATGCCGCGGAGGTAGGAACTGGTAGGCTTTAAATTAATTTGTTCTCTTTGTTTTGTGTTTAGATTGTTGTATAATGGGAGATAAACTGATGGGAGTCGATATTAAGCGAAATAATTGATTCAAGATTATCAGTGATTTAAGGGTTCCCTAATGCCAGCAGATTTTCCAAGTGAGTTGGACTCGAGAATCAAAAATGTATTACAGTAGATTAGTGGTGTAAATACGGGGGGGGGGGGGGGAGAGCGCGCTGGTAAGGGTTTAAACTTCTTCTGAAGTCATCATTACAAATCCGACAATGATTTTTTGACCAAATTTTCCACCTCTCTTCGCGCAGACAATCAAGCTATATTTTATATTTAATTCTTATGAAAAATTCTGGCAAAACCTCTGCCAAATGACATTTATACTTGTAGTTAAGTTACGGATGTGCTATGCATGTTTGCAATTCATTCGTATCTTTGAAAAACGTGCCGCAAAAATTTTATGAAAGAAAATTTCCAAGTTCTTTGCCAACGTATGCAAATATGAATTTTTTTTAAAGTTTGGATTCTTAAGAATGATTTTATAGTGAATTAATATTCCTGAACAGCTTATGCTGGGAATCTTCTGACTTGATCTGCGCGCAAAGTTTCAACTTTCTGGGTCATTTGAGATTAAATATGTTCAACAATCTGAATTTAGATGCTGTATCAATGTAATTTGCTGATGAAAATTTGAAGCAGTACTTTTTCATGGGGCACTCATAAAAATCACATTGATCTCAAAATAAGATCAGTGCTCTATGCACACAAAGACCAAACATTGAAAGAATGTACATTTTGATATTTTAAAAATAGTTGATACAATTTTTTCTTCCATTTTTTTTCTAATGCTTGCCATTAAAAAAAATCTTTTATATTTTTTCATCAAAATTGGGTCATTTCCTTTTATTGTTTGGGCAATTTTTTCACATTGACATTCAAGTGTGATCCTTTCTTCAAAGTTGAGAATTGCATAATTACAGAAGTTCGAACATTTTAACATAAAATTATAGAGATGAACATTATTTGAAACTCAAACTACAAAGTCTAGGCTTATTTTTTCAATTTTCCTCGACATTTCAACTCAAAATCATAAAATCAACCATTACTCTTCTCTTCACTTCGTTTCCATTTTTATTTTCACTTGGTCATTAGGAGTTGAGAGGTCAACAGTGGACTGTCAAGAGTTAACAAAAAATAGTGGGACATCAACATCCGCAACATTAAGATTTGGACTGTCAACTCTTGATGATCCAGATCCATCAACATTTGACCATCAATAATTGGTAATGAACTGTGGACTGTCTAGAGTTGACCATCAATAGTGTGTCATCAAGATCTGGACTGTCAACAGTTGACCACCAATATCCGGATTACCAATATCTTGAATGTCAACTTAAATGTTGAGAAAAAAAGTTGAGCAAATTTTCTAAATTCTTTGTTATCACTTCTTAGTTCTAGCTGAGGTCCAAATCTCATCTAAAGTGACATAACTTTTAAAAAATTTGTAATTTTTTTTTAACATCAGGAATTTTGAAAATTGCTTAGCATTTTTAAAAATAATATTCAACTTTTTTGTCGAACATACCCTTATAGAAAGAACTAGTAGTTATTTGAAAAAAAGTACTGGTGAAACTGATAGATTTTCAAGAAACTACCAATTTTACTAGTAGTCACCTGATGAACTAGTGGTTTATAAGAAATGAACTACCACTTTTACTAGTAGTCGTCAGATGGACTAGTAGTTTTACTAGTAGTCGAAGAAATGAACTACTACTTTTGCTAGTAGT
>FIZR01016261.1:0-41769 GCA_900060175.1 Ferrisia virgata
CCCCCAACATTCCCAGATTCATTAATTGAAATGAAAAAAATCCTCCTACTAATCAGCAGACTCAACCTGAGCCACCAAATTTAAGTTCCCACCTTCCCAATCTACTCAACATTGGGCATAAAAATCTTGAAATTATACACGCCCAGTTTAATAAAAATTAAAATAAATGCGTAAAATGTAGTTGGGATGTGTAATCGACTGTGAGGGTAGGTATCTTTACTTAAACCCACCCAAGTACCTACCTATTTACAAATGTCTGTAAAGTTTCAATCTAGGCGAACGATTTGAGATCTAGAGCAAGGAGATCCATGTAAAAAAAAAATGTAATACTCGGTAGTGCTTCAAAAAGTACTATTCGAAGTACTCAAAAGTAGTACTCCAAATACCAACCACTAAGTTTAACCACTTTGAGTACTTTAAGTATGTAAGATGGCGTTTCTAAATTGGTTAAAGCTGTGCGTGGCTTGAAGTTGGCTCCAAAGGTTTGGAATGATTGGTTGAATAATAATTTTTTGAAGATATTGGGTGTTGTCAAAAAGAGCCGAGTTGATGGTACTAAATAGCTACATTTTAGCAAGTCTTTTAAGAACAGAATCGTTAATCTCTTGCATATTGTAACTAAATTGAACTCAAGATAGAACTTTTTAGCCTGCTTTTCCAAGTCATATTATCAATGAAAATCAGGCTATTACAATCTATCAACCAACGGTGGATGAAGGAGGGAATATCAACAAAATCCGTTTTGGGGCCATAGAAGGCCATTAAGACGATTTTTAGCCATGTCGTATATTTGTTTATTTTTTTTTCCACGAACGTTGAAATCATTTACTCTGCTCGATACTGACCAAAATCGTTCCAATTCGGTCAATCAGCTCAGTTTGATGGTGAATTAGATATATATGAGTGGGGATGACCTTGGGTCAATATTCAGTCATGTCCAAAGGGTCTAGCCCACCTTAGATGGTGAATCGGCCCTGAGCACGAATTTTGAATTTCTTTGTCAGAAGTTGATCCTTATGGTTTAAAATCCACGTGAAAAAATGTTTAGCTCGCCAAAGTAATTCTAAATCCCTCCAGGGGGGAGGGGGGTAAGGTAAAACATAGGTTTTTGTTAGAAATTTTTATTTCTGGAAGTTTTCAACCGAATTTTCTCAAACTTGCAAAGATGTAAACCACTACCAAGGGATATTCACGGTAATTTTATTGAAAAATTTTTGAACGTTTTTTCAAGGTCAAATGGGCATTTCAAGATTTCTAACGGCCATTTCGGTAACTTCTTTTAGAGGTGCAATTATGAAAAAAATATATGTTCCGTACTTAGTTTAAATGTACAACATATATTTATTTCAGAATTTTTTATATGGGTTAAAAACCTTCAAAAATGCGAAAAACTGATTTTTATACCACTTTTTTACCCTTAGGCAGGTGGATTTTGGTCAAAAAAAAATACTCTAAATACGTAATTTTACACCTCTCACCCAATTTTTATCGAAATTCATTCGTTTTTCGTGATTTTCAATTTTAACATAGTCGTTACTTAAAGTTGAAAATAAACCATTTTCACTAACGAAAATTCCAAACGAACAAACTATTCAGAGGCTTATATTTAGAAAGTAAAATTATCCCGGGCAGACATATTTTTGTGATCATTCAATTCAAATTGTTGAAATTTACAAGTTTAAACCTTTTTTTTCTGAAGAGCAAAGCACATCAATCGCCTGCTATAGAAAATATTGATACACCATATAAAGTGGGCTGGACCTTTTGAGGAAGGAGGTGCTGGGGGGGCCAAAAACTCAAAAATTGTTCCTTTTGGAACTAATTGATAGAAAATCCGAAGTTGTATAATATATCTAAAATTCAGCTTTCTAACTCAATTAGGAGGGGAGATATGAGGATTTTTTTCCTCTTTGCCCTTGAAAAAAGGCTGTTCATCCCCAATCTCCACACCAAATTCAGCTAGGAAGTTGAAATGTAGTATGTACACTTAGTGGGGGCCCTAGATGAGCCTTTTGGGGACTTCGACTTTTCAGTCACATTGCACTCCCTTTTTATAGCCCCAAATACGTGGTTTTTTAGTCATTTTTTTGCATTTATCCCCCCCCCCATTCCCCCTTTCCAAATTTCACTAGGAAGCTGAAATTTGGTATGTGCATTTAGCAGGATTCCTAGATAAGCCTTTTGGGGGTCTTGTCTATTGAGCCTCATTGGACCCCCTCACAGCCCCAAAATATGTAGTTTTTTGGTCGGGTTTTCATATTTTTTCAGTTTCGCCCACCCATAACTCCCCTCCAAATTGAGTTAAGAAGCTGAAATTTGGTAGGTACATTTAGTAAGGTTCCTAGATGTGCCTTTCGAAAGGGTATTGACTTTTGAGCCTCGTTTGACCCCCCCCCCCCTCACAACCCCAAAAATGTAGGTTTTTGGTAGATTTTCGTTATTTTTTGAATTTGTTCTTCGCATACTCTTCTCCAAATTGAGCTAAGATATTATAAATTTGGTATGTAGATTTATTATAGGTCCTAGTTGGGGCTGTTTGTGGGGTTTCAACTTTTCTGTCTCGTTGCAACTCCTTACAATCTCAAAAATAGTTTTTTGGTCACTTGTCTTTATTTTTTGAGTTTGCTCCTCGCGTAACACCCCTCCAACTAGTCCTTGATATTTGAAATTCTACATACAGATTAAATATAGGTCTTTACCCTTACCACTGTTCAAGAAAAAACATCTCATAGCGTTCATTTTTTTATTCCATGAATGGGCACAATTCGAATATCTTCTTAATTTACGAAAATCAGGCTCAACTTTTTTTTTAATTTTATTTTAAACTCCATTCAATCAATTTACATCCATGTTTAGGAACGTTTAGCTTGGTACGATCAGCAAGGATTAGGCCCAGAGTATTCAGAATTACGTAACGACACTTACGAAATAGCCAAACACGGTTTATATTTATTAGTGAAAGAAGAAACCGACTGGTATAACATTACTATGGATAAGGTCATCATAGGTAAAATTTTCATCACCATGAAGAACCATTTTTTTAGTTAAATTCTGCGCAAGTTTAGCATCTCATATAGTTTCATAATCGCTAGGTGGATTCGATCAAGGTGGCTCTATGGCAATGCACATGGCATTCAGAGAATTTAAAAATCTCGCCGGATGTTTCGCCCTATCATCGTACCTTTGCCACGATTCTATTCTTTATCAAGTAAATCAAACAACCTCGTATTCACATTACATTAATTTCCTCCCAATTTTTAAACTTTTCACTCAATTCTTTTTTTTTGCTTATCAGGAACTGCCAATTGTCGATAATAAAGACCTCAAAGAGACGAAATTTCCGTATTTGTTCCACGTCACCGGTAAAAAAGATAACATAGTTAAGAAAGAATGGGCTCAAGAGACATTTAAACGATTAGAAAGACGAGGTATTAGAGGCGAATTCCACATCGATGGTAACGTAAGCTACGAAATAAAAAAATTAGAACTTTACCAATTGAGAAACTGGGCCATTAAACGATTAGGAGTCGACTAACAACAGGTGATGTGAGGTGTGACGTAAGGTGTTACCCCCTACGTAAATTGTAAAGCCCAAAAAAATAAAAATAATTCGAACACGAACGACATTTTTCTTTCTTAGAAATAAAAAAGCGTACCGATTTATTATGAATAATATTCTAGATTCATTGATTTATCAATTCGAGTTCCTCAAAATGTTCGCAAAAATAAGCCTAAACGATTGTAATTTGAACTTGAAAAAAAAAAATATAATTTCTCCGCGCAATCAGCACTTTTGTAAAACGATAAATTTAATTTTAAAAAGAAATAATAATAATATTAATAAAACGAAAGTAAAATATGTGTAATAAATTAAAAATCAAATTAATTTTGGCGGTTCAAGAACCCAACGATGAAAAACTGTGTAATCATCTGAAAAGCACAACTTACACATGTGAAAGCATCGTATTCGCAACAAGAGCACATGTAAGTGAAAGCTCAATTAAAAATGGACCAAGTATTTCGAATATTCATTTCATGCAATCAATCAATCAATAAAGCTAATCAATAACGATATCTCGAATGATTGAATGGTAAATAAAAAATAATCCAAGAAAACTTATGTAGCTAGAGGTACTAAGATACTTCGTGTGAGTAGACTAGAAACAAATTAAGCTTTACAAAATCATTGCACAAGGAAACACAACATCATGATTTTTTATACACTGTAAGTAGATCGAATATTTCTCCAAAAAACGTACTTAGAATTCACCTATATGTATTATTTGTACAGCAAAATATGATACAATTTTTACAGGTCCGCTTTGAACGTGGCTCTTTTGATTGGCGAAATAGTAGCATTTGAAAGTTGTAAGTATAAATCATATATTTTTTATGTCAGGCTTCTTTAAATCACACCCGCACCTAAATGTATGTAATTTGGCCAATAATCAAGCAAAATAATTTTCTAATCAAGGATAAAATTGTAGCATTGAACGAAGATACATCCGAGATGGATTTACCTCCATTTGAAGACCCTTTAGACGTGCACATAGAAGAAGAAAATATATTAAAACCATACAATTGTAAATATACAGGAATCGTGTATTTTTTACATCCATCGGGTAAATTATACGAGTAGCATTGTTCTTATATAATTCATAAGTTCTTCGAAATACACACTGTGAGTTTAGTACGTGATTGTAATCGAAACTGATTAGGGATCCGAAATGTGGCGGAGGATGCGATCACAGAATCAACAAGATCATCTGGAATGATCTTTAAAACGACACTTGAAATAACCAAGATCTTTCGATTCCGCTCTTAATTTTTTGGTAAGTTCTTCTCGTTGGTCTAGTGAAAAAGTCGCCGTCATTTTAGTATTAACCCTTCATGGGGATGAAAGGTAACCTTCGCACCTTTTGAACATTTGCAACCAACTTTGAAGACTCATATTACAAGATTAGTTAGACTTAAGACGATTCTGTTTGCCCGACTTCGTAAATAATCCAAAGAAGATTTAAAATTGGTGTTCGAAATTTTGAAAGCTCAAAGTTGAACTTTTGACATGAAAGCTCAACTTTTCATGTCAAGTGTATAGGTTGAAAGCTATCATTTAAAAAATTTGAAAAAATTACCACGAATAAACGTTTTTATCCTTGTTTTAACCAATCAATTTTCTCAAAATTGGGTCACGACACTCCTGGCGGAAGGAGGGGGGAGGGGGGGGGGTGCCAAGGAGTTCTGAATTTCGATAAAAATTCTAAAAAATGGAAACTAATTCGAAGATGCTGAATTTCATTATTGTCTCATTTTTTTGATTCGCCCTCTCTAAGCTCCCCCACAATCCCCCTCAATATAGTCAAAATTCAAAAAAATTGAAAAAGTGAATTGACATATCGATTGTTTTTAATTTAAGGTCACTGAGCTTGAAAATTCACTCATTTTTTGGCTGTGTCTCCCAAGTGATCCTTATACACCATAAATGTGGAAAAATATTTAAAAAATTAGTAACACAGCGTGCAGCATATCGATTATTACCAGTTAGACAACTCCAAAACCGAATATAAACTTACTTTTTTTATCCGAGTTCCTCGTGCAACAAACTGATCTTCAAATTAAAAAAAATTTGAGGTGTGGGTACAGATGAGTCGAATTGAACAATCAAGTTGATATCGATATGCTGGACGCTGTGTTAATCATTTTTCAAATTTCGACCAGATTAAAAGGGCTAAAGGGGGTGTTTTAAGGGGTCGGATCAAAAACATAAGCCGATAATCAAACTCACGCTCTTGAATTAGTAGAAATCGATATGTCACAACACTTTTACATTTTTCTTTAAATTTTGATAAAAATGGAAAACCTCTGCGCCCCTGCTCCCAAGTGTGCTGAGATTCCATATTGAAAACTGATTGGTTAAAACAAGCGAACAACGGTTTATTCGTGGTTATTTTTTCAGATTTACAAATGGTAACTTGCAACATTTATACTCGTCATAAAAAGTTGAGCTTTCATCCCAAAATTTCGACCCTGAAATTAAGAAATTTTAAATATCAATTCTGAATTTCTTATGGATTAAATGCCAACCCGTGCAAAAAGATTCATCTTAAGTATCACCAATCTCGAAATATGGACCTTCGAAGTTGAGCTGCTTGACAAAAGGTTACAATTGTCCGAAAATTGTGAGAGCCACTGCCCACCCTCATGAAGGGCCAAGGCCAAAATGACGATAATTTTTTCACTACACTATCGAGTTGAACTAGCAATAAAATTTTGAGCGAAATCGAAAGACTTGAATTATTTTTTTAGTCGTTATCTGACATGGAATAAACCTTCATGATTCCAATTTTAAGAAAAATTCCAATTGAAGCCCCATAAACAAAATTTATCTTCATTCCTCTATTTGTCTAGTTTCGAATTAGATTTCAAGCAGTACAAGATGCACGCTAGGACCAGATAAAATTTAGCGCGCTAAATATTTCAATTTTGATGTCCCGAGATTTTTAAAGGAGCTGAAACCATTTTTGATGACATTTTTTCCATAACCCCATTTGAGGGAGGGGATGAAATTGGACCTTTTTTAAAAATTTATTGTGTTCGGTGTCAAAATAGAGTTTTTTGAAGGTGCTGAATCCATTTTCAATGAAACTTTTTCCATAAACCCATTGGGGAGGGGGGCGGATGGAATTTGATTTTTTGAAAATTTATCGTATTTGGTGTCAAAATAGACGTTCTTAAAGGCGCAGAAACTGTTTTTGATGACATTTTTTCCATAGATCCATTTTGGAGGGAGGGAGAAAAGCAAAAATGTAACTTTTTCAAAATTGATCATGTTTGATTTCGAAATAGGGGTTCTTAAAGATGCAGAATCTGTTTTTGATAAAAAATTTTCCATAAACCATGTAAGGGGAGGGGGTGAAATTTGACTATTTAAAAATTTATCGTGTTTGGGGTCAAAATAGAGGTTTTTGGAGGTGCTGAATCTATTTTCAATGAAACTTTTTCCATTAATCTATTTCAGGGGGGGGGGGGAGGTGAAATTAAACTTTGTAAAATTTTATTGTGTTTGGTATCGAAATAGGGGTTCTTGAAGGTGTTGAATCCATTTTCAATGAAATTTTTAGTCATTTTGGAGGGAGGGAGAAAAGCGAAAAGTGACTTTTTCAAAATTTATCATACTTGGTGTCAAAATAGAGAGTCTTGAAGGTGTAGAATTCATTTTTAATAAAACTTTTACCCTTAGTCTAATTATGAAGAGGGAAAAAGCCAAAAGTTAGAACATCAAAATATATTCTACTAGTTTTAAATTCACTTTTTTATAATAATCAAATTAGAAAAATACATCGGAAAGAGGAGAATTAAATTCATAGTAATTTCAATGTATTTTCCAAACACAGAGATCTTTACAGGAATCGATATGCCGCAAGGTGGTTTAAGCTTTTTTCATAATTTTTATATTTTTATGACTTTTAAGGGGTCACTATTCAATCTCAGCATTTAAATTAGTAAAATTCGATACATCAATTCGTTTTGTTAAATTTTGAATAATTTTTCCAAAGGGGCTGTTTGAAATATCGAATCAAAAAATTAGTCAACATTGTAACTCAACATTCTCGAATGCAATTTTAACATGGAATGAACCGGATGTAATAATCCTGCACATTTCTATAGGGTTACATGTATTTTTGGGAAATATTCAAACTCTTTGTAAAAAACAGGGCAGAACCTACTTTTTTTTCAGTATAAAAAATTGAAAAAAATTAAATTCTCTCTTCGTGAACCAAAATTCAAATTCCTCAGGACGCCCTACCCTTTCTCCTAACCAGCCATGTAGGCTAATGTTGAACAATCAATTCACAACGAATATTTTCCCCGCAGGAGTAAATGCCACCTGGATGAGAAAGTACTTGCAAATGCATCAAGAAGAACTGAACTTCAAACATCTAAAATTAGTATTTCCTGACGCTCCGTTCATACGCTACACTCTATTAGATGGCATCGTACGCCTCCATTTTACACCAAATCATCATCATAATTTCCGTACAGATTACATTAAACACGTTTTATTTTTCAGGAAACCCACGCATGGATAGACCGACAAGACAGAACAAACCTTGGTACCGAAGATGAAGACACTGTAGATAATTCGTGCCGTCGACTCAAGGAAATAATCAACAAAGAAGTCAACTCCGGAACTCCTATGAATCGCATCATCATTGGTAGGTATTTTCTACGATCCACGTATAGCTTTACCACTGGTCGAGGAAAAACTTACTATTGTCATCTTTTGAATCTCATTATCTATATCCCAATTTCCCCAATAATTAGGAGGTTTGCAAACCGGTGGTGAGATGGCATTACACATGGCTTATCGCTGTTTACCAGATATCGCCGGTGTATTCGCATTATCCACATTTTTACGACAAAATTCTCGTATCTACCAAGTAAGATACCAATTCAAACAGATAAGTATCAATATTTAGCAAATAAAATTCTCATATTCGTCTTTCCACAGCATTTATTGAGTAATAAAACTTCGACACGACCTTCATTACTACAAACAATCTGGGTCAAAGATCAACTAATATCTCCACTATACAGTCAACAAACATTCGATAAATTGCAAACACTAGGTGTGAAAGGAGAGCTATTGTTGATGCAGCCATTAGAGTATATAATGTCACGAAACGAACTAGCTCATGTTTGGAGGTGGATTTGTAAACTACTTCCTAACGCTGACAAAAAGGAAGGTTTCGAGTTGGATTTTTATTTCAACGCATCGCCTGGTATTACCGACGAAATGGATAGCAGCGACGAAGGCTTATAGAATTAAGAATAATTTTTATTTACCCATATAATTTAATTATGATCATTTTTTTTACGTACGAAAATAAACTGCAAAAAATTTCCCATCTCACATACCAAATAATTCTAGTCTAATTGAAATACAACCATGTCCAAAAATCAAATTAGGTATAATCGTCAATTGATGCAACAAATATCACACCGTTTAACCGTCTAATTTTCATTTTTCAAATCACCCAGAAGCATGCCCTATCACGAATGAAAACGATAAGATAACCAATATCTGTTCAAACTGTCCTTATCAATCAAGTTATTTGCTAATTTGTGGCCGAAATGTGCGGTTCGTGTGGAATTCCTAATTGTTTACCACATAAATTTTCATAGTAAAGGGGAATACCCCTTTTTAGTGGTAGAATTAAAATTTTAATGGCTCCGCAGTTTAAAATTTCGTAAGTGTTTTAATCGAAAATTTTCTTTAAAACGAACCATAAACTAAGATGATTTTTTTACCCCAAATCATTCGCCTAGGTTCCTGGGTATAGTGACTTGGTTGGAAATTTTATGCCAGATTACAACCATTCGAGGTTAGTTGAAATAATTTACAGTGCTTGCGTTGTAATCAATACTTCTTAGTAAATTAAAATACAATATCATTAATATTTTAGCACAGTTTCGAAAACGAGTAGTCTTGGATCATCGTGATATAATCAATGCAACCACACAACATTATGGAACAGTGTTTTTTTTACACGCTGCCGGTTAGAAGAATTTCTTGTTTTTTTTTTGTTACATCAACATCACAGCTATACCTTTTTTTAACGTAATAATTTACTACAGGCGATGCGGGAGAAGATTGTATAGGTCAAGTACGTTATGCTAATCAGGAGTTCAGCTTTCCTCATTTAAAAATCGCTTTTCCAACAGCCCCCAGAGATGTCTACAATGGTTTTGATGGCGATGTAAGTAACTAACAACAAGGAATAGTGAAGTCGATTATACCTATCTCGACATAATGCATAACGCATGCGCAGTTCTTTCCCTTAATAACGTATTGCGCATGGTATGATGCAATGCGCATGCTCTCAGTACACTGCGCATGCGTAGAGCAGACAATACCTGCGCAGAACATATTATGTATGCGCAGAACATATCACACATGCGTAGTTATTATTGTTAAATATTTTACGTTCATTAAAATGCGCATGCTTACTATTCAATACGATTCAACAATTGAAGAAACACTGCGAGCGCGTCCTTAATAAACTAAAAAACCTTCATTCAGCTAAAAACTCTGAATCCTGATTACAGTACACTCACATCTGGTTTAACCGATATAGAATCACGTTTAAAGCATTTGAAGATGATAAATCGATTGAAAGAACGTACAGATCATTCAAGGAACTAATCGACGCCGAAGTTGAAAGAGGAATACCACTAAATAGAATCGTCGTCGGTAATATTCAAACATGAACCAAATTCATAGTCAATAATCAATCAAAACCCATATTTAAAACACAATGAATACGTCGCATACCTGTCTGAAGTCGTATTTTTTGCGCAGGTGGATTCGGTATGGGCGGATCCTTTGCATTACACGTGGGTTACAAGTATAATATGGATATTGCCGGAGTATTTGCAATGGGTGCATTTCTCACCACGAATTCGACTGTTTATAAGGTTCAGTATATCGGATCTTTGGTCCACTCGACTAATCTTTTATCCTGCAAAAAAAATTATACAACATATTACTTCACAGGTATTAGACCAACGGTCAGAATTTCAAAGGCTACCTCGTCTATTGATGACACACGGTGAAGCAGATACCGAAATTCCTTTCACTTGGGGCCATGCTACATATACGACCTTACACGATCATGGCGTCAGAGGACTTCTTTACCACGAGCAACTAGGACTTCACGAAATATCTCCCAAACAGATTCAGGCTGTGAATAAATTCCTTTTACAAGTCATTCCAAATCCTAAGTAATATATTGATATTTTTCGCTAACAAATACGTTGAAATCCTTTTGTGGTAACTTTTTTTAAATTTTATTCACAGTCCTGACCATAGACCAACTACCACCGAAGAAAATTCACAATTTGAAATTCCTAGCATGGAAGACGAAGATCTATGGTAAAGTATCGTATATGAAGAAAGAGGTTCAATACTCCAAGTTGTATTCAAGGACAAGGACTGTTTTTCTAGATATTTTTGTTTCAATTTTTTTTTTTTGTTGTTGTTTTGTACGAAATACATTTAAGTCAATCAAATATTTAATTTTTTAAATCAGGAATTTTTTGAAACCTACTTACACAGGTATTCGCATAGGTATGCCTGTTTAATTTACTTACACCAGATAGCAAGATGCTTCGAATAAGATGATTTAATTAGATAAGAAAATCTAAAACTTGAAATTTGAAACATGCTAATCGTTTCGATAGTAATTTAATCAGTCTTATCGTAGGATTACGAGTGAATTTCAGTTCCGACAAAAACCAAACAATTAAACTTTTTCACGCATTCAAATGATAAAACATATTCAATTCTAATTAAAAAAGACGTTTTTTGGATTTAAAAAAAAATTACACAAACATTCGCTTTTCCATTGACTTTATAATACTTTGAACAGAATGCTGCACCTACCTCGAACCTTGTAAGTACATATTTGAAGTATAAAATCCATTATTGATTTTTTTTTATCAAATAAATCGTTGATTTTAAAATTTTTAGATGGATTTCTATATGCGTTACATTTATTATACTTTGTTCTTGTACCAAAACCAACGAAGGTATAAATCATCATAAATTCAAATCAAATTACAACTACACATACGTCAAGTTTTTAATTCATAAAAAGAAGCATCGCAAAATGATACTTCATGGAATAAAAAAAGAAGCGCACTGCGATGTTTTTTCTTCAACAGTGGAAGGGGTACAGGCGTTCATCGAAGTGAAAAGCTGAAACCCACAAAATGCACATCCAAGACCTGTACTAAATCTACAAACCAAATTTCAACTTTCCAGCTCAATTTGGAAGGGAGGTAGGGAAGGAATGGTCTGTTCTTAAGGTAAAAAAAAAAGGGAAACCCACCGTATCTCCCCATCTAATTAACCTAGAAAACTGATTTTTGGATATGTTACACAATAATAAAGGAACATTAGCTTCAAAGAGTGATGTAGCTTAACAAAAATGATACCTTCGAGATTTTTGCTGCAAATTGTTTAGAAGGATGTTAATAAACACCATCTATGACCTACACTGCAGCAACGCCCAACCCTTGATGGTTGGAGGGAGGGGGTGAAACGTGTTCCAAAATTTGAGTTTTGCTCTACAATCTGAGAACCAAGCAACATAGAGATAAAATGCTTGCAAAATTAGACTTCTGACAAAATTTTCGTTTAAATGGTACCAAACTCGACTAATTTTGCTCTAATAGGAGTCTGGTCGGAGGGGATCAAAAATGATATGAATTCTATCATACCCAAAATTGTTGATATTTTCTTTAAAAATTTGAGAATTACGATTGATAATGAGCTTACAGGCGTACGTAGTTCCTAACTCCTTATATTATACAATCTGGATCTGAAATGTGAATTTCGTACACCCTGAAAAAGGGGATAGGAGGGAGGGTGCATCACTCTCTTTTCTCCTTTATTTTTGTTTAGTAAATGGAGATACAAAACTTTAGCGAAATTAATTCGAGTGAAATTCTTGGTTTCAAAAATTAGTTACACCGAGGACAAGATCGTCGATTTCCTACTTCCCTCCTCCATTTTTTGAAGATGGTAAAAAGTTAACCCATCTCGATTTTAGGATACAACCCCCCCCCCGCCGCTTCAAAGTTGTGGGGTTATAGGTTTTAGGTGGTGCGTATTGACACCATTCTCAACATTTTCCAGCAATAATCCCGAAGGTACTATTTTTTGTAAGCAAAAATGCTAATTCTCCTGGGCTACAGTTTTCGGCTGTTTATTGATTGGCTCAAAAACGAACAATTTTTTGGATTTTTGTCTCTCAGCACCTGTAGTATAGTCGAATTACTGCAAAAAAAAGGCTTCAGCTCGCACCAAATGTAAAAAGCAAATTTGAAGACAGATTCTTAACCTAAAATGTATATAGATAAAAATAAGCTTGGATGTAATTCTTTCCAGCCCCCCACTTTCGATAGGCCCCCTCTCCCACATAGAAATACTGGTACTTCCCCTTCTACTGGTTCTACGAAAAAAATTTTCAAGCAAAAGTTTCTTCGTGAAGAATTCTCTACATTTTTGGTTATTACAAAAATTGCATTTGCAGCAACCTTTACGCCCCAAGTCTCAAAAATGAATTAAATGAAATAGATCGTTGATTAAAATGCTGAAAATCAAATTATTCTCGTTTATTACCAAAAGTTCGGAATAAAATTTTACATTTAACATGTTAACTGTCTCTTCTTCACCCTCTCTCCACTGACGTCCCCTCCTTCTCATATAAACTTTCAAAATAAGTGATTCGAGCCTGTCCGCAGATTAAAAAATTTCATCATGGAACACAGTTGAAATTTTTCAATCCGCAGACAAGTTCGAATCACTTATTTTGAACGTTGGTATGAGGAGAAGAGTTTGCCGTTGAGGAGTGAGGGGTGGGGGGTATTGCGATTAACATGTTAGATGTAAAATTCTATTCTAAATACTTTTTGTAATTATTCTAGTTTTGTTTTATGCTTGATATTTTTTATAATAAACGAGAATAACTTCATTTTGAAAATTTTGATAAATACATTTTCGAGATTTGGGGCGCAAAGGTTGCTCCAAATACAATTTTTGTAATAATCAAAAATGTAGAGAATCCTTCAAGAAGAAACTTTTACTTCAAAATTTTTTTCGTAGAACCGATAAATGGGGCGATACGGTTATTTTTAATAAAGGGGAGTAGATCTTCGAAAGGACGAGGGGCTAAAAAAAAATTGCACATCAACTTATTATTGTATAAATACATTCTAGATCAGGAATCAGTAAGCAAATTACTTTTTACATATAATTTGCACTCTTCCCCCAAATTTGGACATGGCTAAATTTTGACCCAAGGTCATCGCTACTCATGCGTGGTAACTGATCTGTCGTCAAATAGAGCTTATTGACCGAATTGGAGCTATTCCGGCCAGTATCGAGTAGAGTAAACGATTTCAGCCTAGGGGGGGGGGGAGAGTAAAAATAAATATCTAACATAGCCAAAAATGGGCTTAACGGTCTTCTAGGATTCCAAAACGGATTTTGTAGACATCCTTTCACCCCCTCACCCACCTTAGGTCGATAAACTGTAATAACCTTATTTTTCATTAACAATACGACGTACAAAAAATCAAGACTAATTATCAATAATTCAATTTAAGCAATTCCTCAATCGGATGAATCTAATCCACGAACAACACCAAGACCTCCAATATACGATTACATTCCTTCAAAGAAAAGGCAACATAATGCTGTTTTAATTTTTCTACACCGAGCAGGTTTGACGCTTTAATATTCTTCTAAATTTTGACAAAATAAATTCATCTCATACATTGAGTTTCTATTTTATAGGACAAAATGGAACAGAAATGAAACACTGGGTCCAAGTTTTAATCGGAGCAACCGAATTCCAGCACGTTAAAGTAATCTTTCCAACAGCTCCTAAGCAACCTTATACCCTTCTTAATAAAAAAGTACGAAAAATATTACCTCCTAATTGATAGTAATTGCTTCGTTTGCTGATAATAATATTTGAAAATGTAACAGAAACGTGAAATCTGGTACGACCAAGATAGCTTTACGTTCGATGCAAATGAAAAGCTCAACTCATTTAAAGCCGGCGAGAAAGTAATAAGTGAAATAATCAACTACGAAACGCATACTGGAATAGCCACGAACAGGATACTTATAGGTAAATATCGCATACGAAGAAAAGCTACACTGAACCTCATACGCTCATATTTATAATAACAAGTAAATTGAGACTGTATCGAAATGAAATTTTTTTTCCGCAGGAGGATTCTCAATGGGAGGTGTAATGGCTCTGCATTATGGATACCGTCTAAGTAGTGGGCTTGCTGGTGTCTTCGCCCTGTCAGCTTTTCTTCCCAATCGAACGAAACTGTATGACGTAAGCAAACGTACATAAACTACATTGAAAATACATTTCATACTAAAATACGCACGTAAACCATCCTAAAATTGGTATAAAATAATCACACAACTGGTTTTCATTTTAGTCAATAAACGAATCAAATCAGCCTCACAAACCACATCTTTTCATGGCGACAGGAGATGGTGACGAATTCATACGAGAAAAATGGTGCGAACATACTTTTGAAAAGCTTCAAGAATGCAAGGTAAAAGGAGAGTATTACTCGGTACGAAAAATGCTTCATACGATGAGCGTTCAAGAAATGGTACGATTATGGGATTGGATACATAGAATAGTGCCAGATGGATCCCAGTACGATGTACAAACAACACCCGAAGACAGTGGTACGGATGAAGATTATTATGGAGATAGGAAATATACTAAATTTCAAAAAAATATCGTTTAATAAATTATTATTCTCTGTCATATCGATTCGGATACTTAATTCTGTATTTGGAGGGAGGAGAGGGAGAGAGGGGTGTATCACGAAAAATATTTGAGAAAAAAAATACTAAATCGTAATTAAAATCAGAGAAAATCATCAACAAGTAGGTATCAATCATATAACATTTCATTTCCCCTATATTAACTCACTAACGCCATCTATAGCCTATTTCCTTATCTATATTAATATTTCCCAATCCCAGGACAATTTAAGTTCAGAACAAATATAGCTTTTGTACACGAAGTTTTCGGGAATGTGATTTTTCCTTCAAGTTCGCATACAAACACTATTAATTATCATTCAACTATCGATTTAAAATGCATAAAATTTGCCAAAATGTAAGCTTAATTTAATATTACCTTCTCGAAGAATATGAAACCAGTTCAAAAATAATCTACCGTTAAATAATTCGTACATAAAGCACAAAAATGCACTTTACATTGAGATTTCGGTAAGGACAACTTTTCAATAATATCCTTTTCACAATCGTGGTAATAACGCAAGGTTCAAATTCTCAGCCGATCTCATACCTTAATCTGTTTATACTACTTGATATTCTTCCAAACTGGTGAGTGGACGAATAATATTCTCTAAGAAGCTTTTCTGCAACAACCACCGATTTATTAATCATATAATTCTCAACTTAAGAATTGGAATCTCGTAAAACCAAAGCACCAAAATGGTATTACAGAAAAACAGATACAAGTTTACAAACAGAAGATGTTATTCATCCGACAGGCAAACACACTGGCACCATTTTTTTTCTTCATGGTTTAGGTAGGTCTAGATACACTCGGGTTAGTTTCAGTTTAAATTAATATCTCATTTCAATCATTTTCATAAAAATTTTCCACCACAGGAGGAACAGGTAAATCATTTCGAGAAAGTTTGGAGATGATGAAAAGAATGGAAGGAATTCCAATCCCACATCCATACCTAAAATTAGTATTTTTAACGGCACCTTATGGACCCTGCAACGCCTGGCCTCACGAAATGAGAGTTCACAGATGGTTCGATATTTCTAAAATAAATCCTAACGCTTCGGAGACCATTTGGGACGGTATGGAATTCATAATCTGGGAGCTGAAGCAATTCGCGCAGAAAGAAAATAACGAAGACATTCATTGGTTCAGAATTGGAATGGGTAAGTTTAAGTACGGTCTGGAAGAAACGTAAAAATATAATATTATTTATACAAATTGTTTCAGCTAAATTAAACACACGATGGTATAATTGTTAACGTTATAGGTGGATTTTCACAAGGTGGAAGTATGGCAATGATTGCAGGCTTCAGTTACTTGTGGAAAATGGGTGGTGTATTCGCCATGTCTGCTTATCTCAATCATAAAAGCGGTTTATGGGAGGTAAATGCAATAATTAGGATATAGATAATGTATACAACGGTTCACTCAATTCAGTTTTTTCTACCACGTTGCTTTCTCGAAGGAAATGACCGTACGTAAACGACACAGGTATCCAAAATTATTTACCTATCATGGTATAAAAGACGATATGGTGCTTTACGAATGGGGCAAACATGCATTCGACGAGTTACAAAGTCGAGGTATTGAAGGAGAATTTCACACTGACCCAGAACTGAAGCATAGGGTTTCATCGACTGAGGTGAAAATGCTATTTGATTGGCTCAACAGAACTTTTCCCGCTGAATTTCGAAGGCCTACACCTACTTGGACTTGGACTGGATGGTATCCTTGACGTTAGTTCGCAGTAATTTTACCAATATTCTAATTTTGAATTGATATTGAAATCTGTAGGCAATGTATCTATTTAATTTTACAATACTGATAAGGTATAAATTTTATCACAAATATTAACGAAATTATTTCATTGGCCGTATATATCAAGACTTCTTGAATAAAGGTAAACCCAAGTTCACTCATAACGAATGGTACGTAAATATATTATTTTTTCCAAAATGGATCATTACGTTTGTAATACAAAAGCTTACTGTTTATACAAAAAGGAATGAAAAATATACGAAAAATTTTGATGCATGATAATTGAAACAAAATACTGATACACTTCTTGTACCAAAAATCGATTTAATCATTTGATAAATTTATCATCTACGACCGAATTGATAAAATCTTTTTAAATAAAACAAAAATTAATTTCACTAACATTTGATACATTTATGCTTTATGCTGGCTACATTAGTTTTACTTACGTACAACTGCACACACCATCAGTGAACGTTTTAAAAATGACCACAGCATTTAGAACGATTCTGTAAGTGTTCTACAATTTTTTTTTCACACAAAGTTGACTAACTATTCACATAGCTCCTATCAAAACTCGAACTTTCAGCTGGAGTTATTTCACAGCCAAATTGACAGCATCATACGGTTTCATTAGCTCAGAAGTCACCACCGCAGATAAATTTTTCCCATCTTCGATACATTCGAAAGAACGATCAAATGATACTAATGAATATCACACATCTGCAGGTCAGTTCGTATTAACACATATCTAAATAATTGGTAACGTCGCTTATCACAAACCTAGAAACGTATTTTACTCCTCAGCTCAATTTAAACCAAATATAACATGTTTCACTTATGGCACGACCGAAAATCAAGAGGACAATATTCCCTCACAGGAAATGCAAACTGCTTCTATCATCTTTCTTCATGGATTAGGTTACTGTTACTGAATCACTTCAAACACATTCGAGCATCCTCGAAATTCTTTGGCATTTCGGAAAAAATCAACCCAACGTTATTTTTGTAAATAACAGGATCAACAGGAAAAAAAACAAAAGAAGCAATCCTATTATTAAAACCCAACCACACGTTACGTTATGTAAAAATAATATTTCCAACCGCACCGCTTATTCCATACACTCCTAGGAATGGCAGTGTGAGTAAGAAACCCATCTAACTAACGTTGATTTTACTGTGACCGTATTTAATGTATGAATAATTTAGCTTAACAGAGCTTGGTTTGATAAAATTAGTACAAATAACTTTAGTCCAGAAGATCCAGAAACTTTGCGAAAAGGAATGAAAGATTTGAGGGAACTAATATCACGCGAAGTAGCTTCAGGAATTTCACTAAACAGAATTGTAATCGGTACCTACTTACACAAGTTATCCAATCGTTAACCACTCACTTGACTAGATTGGGCACTAACGTAACTAGAGAGTTAAGTTCATGAAATAACTTACACATCATTTCTAGGCGGATTCTCATTAGGTGGAGCGATGGCGTTGAACGTGGCTTACGGAGATTTTGTTAAACAATCGCAAAACTTAGCTGGAGTATTTGCATTATCCGCCTATCTTCACCAAAATTCACTATTATACGAAGTAAATATTATTGTAAAACAGCTAGTACAGATCTTCTAACTTCTACTTCTTGTAACTGAAAGAAAATAACGTTAAATATTATTACAACTTCGATATCCACATCATAAACATACAAAATCGCAGACTTCACACAAATAATAATTATTTCTATCGAATCAGGAACTAAATCAGAAGGAATTGGAGAATGCGCCGCCATTATATTACGGTCATGGGAAGAAAGACAAAACTGTGTTATACAAATGGGGTAACGAAACATTTGAACGACTGAAATCTTATGGAATTCCAGGAGAATTCAACGGTCAATCTAAAGTTGAACATAAAATCAGTACAAAAGGATTTCAGAAGCTTATGGAATGGTTCGAACGTATACTACAAGAAAATTAACTCAAAACAGTGAAAAAAGATATAATACATATAGATTTCAATAGATCATATTTTTTTTCAAAATCTGAAAATATAATTACAAAATACAAATGAGGCTGATTTAATTGTTAGAGAAATGCGGGCAGGCAATTTTCTCGTAGTCTACACTCTACAACTTGAAATTTTACAAACCAAATTAATTAAATACAAACCATTCGAAAATTCAATAATTTGATTCTTCGTTTTCGTTTACAAAGATTTAAATAATTTATGCACTATTCCAACCTGAACTGATCACTTTGAAAACCATAGTTTCGTTAAATGCCGGTAAAATGAAAAATTTTTTTACCCGATTCTAGATTCAAATTTCAAATATTTCATCCAAAAGTCACCAGAAAATAAAATCAACGTCTTTTAAAATCAAGGTAGTTCAAACTATGCTCAAACCAAACCTAAGAATAGGGAAATTGTGACGTCATCATATTTATCTGTGATAAGATTATCAATTCAAACGTTCAGTGACGAACTTCAATGAAAATAAATTATTAAAAAAATGTAACATAAATAATTCATTAGCAGACAGCTTATGAGCTATGTGGTGCACAATTTTTCAAGTATAATAATTATATTCGTCATGCACTAAAGTAAAACGCCAAAGTATTATAAGCACTTGAATTGTACGTAATTACCGTTAAGTTGATTGTCTCTATCTAAAACTTTAAACATTGAGAAGATTACCGGTTACCGCTATTGGATTATTTTAAATAACTGTGCTTTATTATTGTGTACTTAATGATACTACGATGTAAGTGAATAAAAATTACCAATTCTGTAACCGTATTTCGCCAGCGGAGGAATTTATAATTTTGCAAAATAAATTTCCGCAGGTATTACGTTGTCAGGTGTCAGTAAAATGTTGAAACGCAGCATAATGACGACAATTGATCCTCAAAATATCGTGCCAGCAACCAAAGGAAAACATACTGGAACCGTAATATTTCTCCACGGATCAGGTAAGAATAATACTAATGATTAATTATAATTCGGAAAATGAAGAATAACAAAGTATATATTTTCAGGCGGTACTGGAAGTCTATCAAAAGAATGGGTGGAAATGTTGAAACCCGAAATTGCATTTCCTCATTTGAAATTACTTTTTCCCACAGCTCCGCTACGACCATATACTCCATTAAACGGTGAAGTAAGTCACATCACCCATTCAATGATAAAACCTAATTTCATGCCTAATTTTCAACGTATTTATTGTTATCTAGTTAAGTAATGTGTGGTTTAACAGAATAAAGATTGCTCCAGATTGTCCGGAACATTTAGAAACTATAAATTCAGCAAGTGAAGATCTAAAAACCATCATACAACAGGAAATTGATTCGGGAATTTCAGCCGACCGAATAATTATTGGTTAATAGAACGTTGATGTAGCAGATAATGAAATCGTAATGTTATGTATTTAACTAAAAATTGTGTTTCGAAGGTGGATTTTCTATGGGCGGTGCAATGTCACTTCATATGGGTTACCGAATTACACCTCAGATAGGTGGTGTTTTCTCTTTATCGTCTTTCCTAAACGAAAATTCTCTTGTTTATCAAGTACGAAATTTATAATTTTGTTACTTACATGAAATATGTATTTTTCCGTAATTCAATCTTCAACGCGAGTTATATTTTTCAGGAACTGCAACAAAAAAAATCGTCAAAATTACCACCATTATTTTATACTCAAGGGGATAGAGATGATTTAGTACTGTTCGAATGGGCAGAAAACACTTTCAAGCAACTTCAAAACTATGGAGTACAAGGACAATTTATGACTAAAAAAGGTGCTTTTCACGAATTAAAAAGAAGAGAAATAGACGCTGTTTGGAAATGGATAACTGAACTAGTTCCAGATCAATAAAAATTACTCCAGTGATTTCACTTTGAACCAATTCGTCTTCGAATAATATTAGTTATTTCTGAGCTTAAAATCGACTTTTGTTTATGTTTTGTTTTTAATTCAAGTAAATATATCACTCAAATGTTTCCATTAGATTACCAATTATTTTTCTCTTGTATCATTGTATTATTCTATCACAGTTTATATTTACATTGGTGGTGGTGAGTCATGATTTAGTCATGATGTTTCCAAACAAAATTCGCCATTTTAACCATTTATCTGCGATTAGAACTGAATAAATGATATTCACATTACAATCAATTATGAAGTGACTAAATTACAAAACATTTTGATACAACTGGTACTCATTTTAACTGAAATAGAGGAAATCAAAATACGTATGTACATAGTTCATCAGCCTTTAACTCTTCGTAATTGATGCTATTACTCTAGCGATTGATAAATGAATACTAATTTCTAATCGAATACTTACAGAATCACAATTACGTATTGTAGTTATATAAATAAGAAAAACAATCGAAAGTTACACACTACTCAAAATAAAAATCAAAACGAAAGCCGATTCCTTGATCTCTTCTCTTGCAATAAAAAACATGAAAATTCGACAAAGATGATTAGCTACGAAAAGATACCGGCTCCGAAATTCGTTATAAAGTGAACTAAACTCCTAAATTAAATATGGTGTATGCGATAACGCGCATGCGCAATCATCTAAACCGGCGAGCAACACACAAACACACTGGAACAGGAACGTTATCTATGCATGATACGAAAACTCCTCTACTTCTGCAAGAAATAAAATGAGATTGCAAAATATACTAATAATACAGTACATCTTTGTCATTAATTTAGTTATTGTTCGTTATTTGTGAACATTTAGAAGTATTAAAAACAATCTCAAGGTTAGTGAACAATATTTTTTTTTTTTAAGAATCAAAATTGAAAAATCTAAAACGATCAAACACATTGCACAATAATTTTGATATTAAATTTACTTCATATTCAATTGTATTCGATTCTGAGACTAGGGAACTCCTTTAAATTACATTTCGAATGCAATGATTTTTCGTAATTTGTTTAAGTACTCACGAAATCTTACAGTTTTAAGATCACCGCGAAGAGGTACCAATCTCCTTATCTGAATCGTTAATGTAATATAATCCCTGTAAATATTTATTTCTTCAACGAGATATCAAAAAAACACCAGCTATTATTAGCCTGAATAATAATTATAGCATTGTTTTAAAGTGTTTCAGCGCATCATGTCCTCAACGGAAGATTACACGTTACCCAACAACCAACCTGTTGTTGTATTAGAATGTAGTAGTGCTTTTGATAGCTTAACTAAAAAGGAAAAGTTGTATGCTCACTACTTAAGTCAAGCTTGCTGGGTAGGCTCGTTAATCGTACTACAACAGGTAAATTGTCGCATAACTTATCATCTACGTTAAAGTAAAAATATACATCAGATCACTATTTTGAATAATTATATTCCAGACTTCTCCGGAATCTCCGTTAATTTTCACGCTTCTGCATAAGATTTTCTCTGCAGAAAACATCGAAGATTTGAAAAAGAAAGCTTTGAGTCAGCTATCCGAAGATGAATTCAAAGTAAAATGCGATACTGTATGCCAACTCACAAAATCATTCAATCTCGAAACCTTTCTCAAAAAATTGTCGATATTTTTCGCAGGCATTTTTAGTTTACTCCAGCGGTGTTTTTGCCAATAGCGGCAACTACAAAGGTTTTGGTGATTCAAAATTCATCCCAAATTTGCCGATAGAAAAATTCGAATTTGTGGTCAAATCTAGTGAAGCATACGTAAATGAGTCGGACATTGTGAATTCAGTTTGGGAAAAATGTAAAAATGGATTGTATTCTGCGTATAATTCAGTTAGAAGCTTAGGCTTTCCTCATAAAGTAAATAAACATACTATAATTTATAAGTAATATCATTTTTGTAAAAAAATTTCAATATTTCCAGGGAGTAACGACGTATTTTTCATCTAACTATAACACCAAAGATGTCGAAGAAGTTAGCGCTTTAATGAAACAATATCAAATAGAAGGGTATAATAATCGAACCATAAAATTGGATTCGCCGAAATCTTATCAAGTGAGATGATAATAGACTGAATAATGTTCCAAAAAATTCAAAAATTACTCGTACCAATATCATACTAATTTTTCTTTCTTTCGTTAAGATTTTATTAGCTTCTGTTGAACAAGGCATAGTAAAATCTGAAACTCCAAAAGGTTATGATTGTAAATTCGAAATAGTAAAAGGAGATTATGCACCGTTGTTACAAAAAGTCAACGAAAATTTACTCAAAGCAAAGGTATTATAAAAAATGAATTTGATAAATATCATGTACTAAATATAAACAACTGTACGGACGAATTTTACGCAGGAATATGCTTCTAATGAAACTGAAAAAAATATGATTGATAAATACGTCGAATCATTTAAAACTGGATCACTCGAAGAACACAAAAATGGTTCGCGATTTTGGATCAAAAATAAAAACCCCATCATAGAAACGTAAGTTTAATATTTCTCTGCGATAATTTGATTCTGTCTTACATTTCGAAAATGACAAAATGGCGATTTATTTACAGGTACATTGGTTTTATAGAAACGTACAGAGATCCTCATGGAAGTAGAGGTGAATTTGAAGGTTTTGTTGCGATGGTGAATAAAGAAATGTCGAAGAAATTTGCTACGTTGGTAAACGAAGCTGAGAAATTACTACCCAAGTTACCTTGGCCAAAAGCGTTCGAAAAAGACGAATTCCAAAAGCCAGATTTTACCTCACTAGACGTGCTTACTTTTGCTGGCAGCGGAATCCCGTGTGGAATTAATATACCAAACTGTAATTCAATTAAAAATAACATTATGAATAATTGAGTATATGTGTTTTCAAAATTCTAACTATTATTTGTGCATGCTTAGATGATGAAATTCGACAAAACGAAGGTTTCAAGAACGTATCACTTGGAAATGTAATACCATGTGGATTCAAAGATAGCCCATTTCCCTTTTTAACGCCGGAAGACAGAGAATTAGTGATTAAATATGCAGTGCAAGCTTTTGAAGTAAACCAATTTTATTTTTCTGCATTAAAATAATTTGCTCGAATAAAATTCTCAAAGTTGAATTACATGCATATAGGTACAAGTCGGTTTACACGAGTTATTGGGACATGGCAGCGGTAAACTTTTCCACAAATCAAAAGACGGTCAATTAGATTTCGACAAAGACAACCTTACAGATCCTTTGACCGGAGAAGCTGTAAGGTTTCAACAGTTTCAAAATTCTGAATTACGCTTAATTACTAATGTATCAAATTTTATTTTTAGATTGCTTCATGGTACGAAGAAGGAGAAAATTATGATTCTGTTTTCACAGCTTTGGGATCAGCGTACGAAGAATGTCGAGCCGAATGTGTCGGATTGTATTTAAGCTTATTCCCCGACGTTGTGAGGTATACGAAAAAAAAAAAAAAAAAAACCTAAATCGCAATTGATAAGCAGTCCTTTTTATACTCAAGATTCATTTTATTTGCTCTAGTATTTTCGTAAAGAACCTTGAAGATGTTGAAAACATCACATACGTGAATTGGTTACTACTCGTGATCAGCGGTGTAGAAAAAGCTTTAGAAATGTATCAACCAATTACAAAATCTTGGCTACAGGTAATAATATACGTTGTTCTAGCTAATTTATAAATTTTGGCCTTTTTATGCGAATTAGTTTGATTTCATAGGCTCATTGTCAAGCTCGTTTCGTCATCAGTAGGGTGTTGCTAGAAGCAAACGAAGGGTTACTTTCTGTCGAGGAAATAGAACCGAATGAAAAACTGTTGATAACGTTAGATAAACAAAAAATTCATACTGTTGGCCAAAAAGCCATCAAAAATTTCTTACTGAAGTTACAAGTTCGTGCATTACTCATTACGAAGAAAATATCGTATTAATCAATTATTAGAAAAAAATTCACGAATATCGTTTATTTGGCAGGTTTATAAATCGACTGCAAATATCAAAGAAGCAAAGAAGATGTTCGATAAGTATTCCGAAGTATCGGATGATGGTTCGCAACCGTGGCTCAAATGGAGAGATATCGTCTTGAAACATAAACAGCCGAGGAAAATATTCGTACAATCAAACACTACAGTGCAAGGTACATCGATAAAATGTTATCACTTTTGGTGGAAAAAATCTCATGGTGAATGGATCGAATGAACGTGATGCAAGGCACAAAAAAAAAATATGTTCTCATTTACCGCCATCACGAATAGGATTTGTTCAATTTGATGATTACGCCAGAACCTCGCCTAGAATCAAATTTACAATGTGCAGATCTGGAATGTTGGAATTCTGAATTTTTGGTAGAAAAAACAAATTTTAGAAACTCTTCTCTTGAATACGAACGAAAATCCAGAATCATAATTAACATCTGAATATTTTTCAAAACTGAAACTAATTTGATTTTAAACTAAAGTTCAAATTCCCAAATCAGATCTTACAAATCTAAATCTAGTCTCTGGTGCGCTATCCTGTTTTCGTAGCAGTACTTTCACGAAAAATAATATTTTGGACCTAACAACTGCAGTTCAGAAATCTCCGAATTTGACACCCTTCCCCCTCCCTTCATCTCCTATAAAACATTAATGAGATCAAATTCATCACAACAAAAATCTCAAATGAAACGAAATTTGTATTATAACATTAGATCAAACCACCCAAGACATCTTACAGATTTTTTTTTAATCGCTATTTTTTCACTATCTTTATCACCAAATTTTCAGAAACCTCTGAATTTGACATCCCTCCCGCCCTACTATCCTTTCAATAAAAAAATCGACGAGATCAAATTCATCGGAATAAAAATTTCAAATATAAGAAAATTTGTATTAAAAAACAAATGAAGGGATTCGATTTCCTGCCACAGAAGTCATAAAGATAAGAAATGTCATCAGCATAGATGAGCATTCGTTTGAGTTTTATAAGCCGTTTCAAATAATCAAGATGGTCAATTTGTGTTTTTGAAATTTTGCAATGTCCAATTACTACCCCTTCTCCCCTCGCCTAGAACGATTACTGAATCTACATTCTAAATTTCAACGGTCTAGATCAATTTGGAGGAGAATTACGCGAAGAATAAATTCAAAATAGAAAAAAACGACTAAAAAACTACATTTTTAGGTCTGTGAGGAGCGTGCAATCAGGCTGAAAAGTTTAGACTTTCCAAAAAGTACATCTAGAACATCTACTAAAGTACATACCAAATTTCAATTCCCTAGCACAATTTGGAGGACAGTTTTGCTAAGAATAAACAAAAAATAACCAAAATTAACCAAAAAACTACATTTTAGGGAGCTTTGAGGGGGTGCAATTGGGCTGCTAAGTCGAGATTCCTGAAAGGCACATATGCACACCTAATTTCAATTTCCTATCTGAATTTGGAAGACAGTTATGCGAGGAACAAACTCAAAAAATAAGAAAATCCTACCAAAACACTACATTTTTGGAGCTGTGAGGAGGTGCAGGTACTTCTAGGATAACGTCTTAACGTATGTATCATTTTGACCCGAGGTCGTCCCCGCTCATATATATCTAATCCACTGTCAAACTGAGCTTATTGACCAAATTGGAGCGATTTTGGTCAGTATCGAGCGAAGTAAATGATTTAAATGTTTGGGAAAATAAAATAAAAATAAGTATCTAACGCGGCCAAAACTTCTACGACCCCAGAACGTATTTTGTTGATATACCCCTCATCCATCGCAGATTGATGGACCATAATAGGCTGATTTTTATTGGCAATATGACATAGAAAATCAGGCTAAAAATATCTCGTGTCTTTAAATTTTTCATTTTTTTACTACTTGTCTAGAAATTCTGACCGAATCACACCCTATTTAATACTCCGATCTTGCAATATCATACTTCGTTACTATAGGCCTATTTTACAACTTTTTTTTGTCTCATTCAAGGTAACCTAATTCCATATTTCCACATCACAAACCATTCAAAATTTCCTATCATAACACTTATTAAAATTCAATCATTTATATTTTATTCGTGATCCAGTATAATCTCATTAGAACTCTTAGCTGGCATTCTCTCTCTTACTGAGTGAAACATCAAATGTTCATGTGAAAATAATTTCATATATTTTTTTTTTTTTTAAATATAACGAAATACGACATTTGTACACTTTTCAGACGATGATGTGAAACTGTTAACGTACGAAGCAAGTTTAGAGAGTTTTCTGAAATCGTGGGTTGACAGATTCCCAGAAAAGGAATACATTCATAGAGCATTGATTGAATTAGCAGCCAAAGACGAGCCTCATTTTCAATACTAATTCATTTGCGAATTCCGAACATGAAATGAGAACCTGGCAGAGCACCTGAGCGGATTTAAAATTTCGAGTTTACAGTGCACGTTACGCATTTCAGCTTAAAATATAATATACGAATGAACTACGCAACGTTAACGTGGCGTCATTGCACAGTTACTACAATGTGATATTTTAGTTCTGTTTTTTTGTACTTTAATCGAATAAAAATTTGCTCAAATGATTATTTCATCGATTACCTATACGTAGTTTATTATTACCGATTATGTATTTTTTTTTTTTTTTATGTCATTATTTTGTTTCAGGAGGAAAATATATACGATATTTAAAATTCGAATTAGGAATACATGATAGATGATGAATTTTTGGTAATTCGATCGATTTGTACGGATTAAAATTTTGTGTTCCAAGAAAAAGCACTCGAATGAGAGAAACCACCGTCGAAGTATTCAGAATGGAATAATGAAATATGTAATTGAGGGATGTGAAACAGGTTGATTATAAAACCCAAGGTTGTGCAATTAATGAATCGAGATACAAAGTATAGATTTTTAATTTGACCAAACCGTACATACAAAGAGGACAAGTAAGTAGACTTTGCAAAGTTGAAAATTTCTCTTCTAATGAGATAGAGACGAATACAAATGAGTGAGTCTTTCTCAAAATGTTGGTGTTGTTACTCGGTAATGAGCTGTTTCGCTTCGAACAATATTACACGCAGAAACTAGAAAGCCTGAATTTAACCGCTTGCGTTACAAGGTTCGTTACCATAGCAACGCGGTGTGTCGGTAATAAGAGAAAGCTACGGCGAACTGTCAACTGTTCGGTTAAAAGAACAATTTTGTTTTTACTCTTTCAAAAAATTTGAATTAAAGAAAATACTTTGCAAGATTTTTTGAACTTTTTCTTTCTTTTTTTTCACAATTATTTAAGACAAGACGAAGGATAAGACATGTTTTCCAAAACGACGACTACGTAATTACGAAGATTTTAAAAGTTACCAACGAATAAAATGCGAATGTGAAAATTAATTATTACACGTAGTACAGAATGATGGTATAGAATATGAAAATGCTGCATGTAACTAATGGTACTGTACCAACTATCTAGATCCACCCTCGTGCAAAGAACAAAATCCCGCCAGTTAGTGCGAGTTTTGAATAAGAAACTCGTATTTAAATTACATTGTATATTGCTCGAAGGTTAAACTAATAATTGTTTATTTGCCTTTTTCAAGGATATTCGTTCGTCTGCGTATGAAGACTACTACGTTACGTGCAGTTTGGTCACTGTGTAATGACCAACCGTGTGGAAACAACGCTAAAATCTACGAATTATTATAACTTCGACATTCGTCAGGTTCGCGATCATTACCTGCACCCATACCATACCGTGCTAGATGGTAAAAATTTTCACGTCCAAATCAAAATATTACCAAGTACGTAGAACTAAATCTCGATAATACACGTACACATTTAAGTGCACCAAAGCTAAGGATACGCCGTCACCGTAAACTGTAAAGATTACAATTATCGATATCGATTCAGCGATGAGAATTGTAAATACATTTATATATGTATACATATATTTAAAATAAATAAAATTATTAACGTCGTCGAACCCAGGCTAACACAAGATTTCAGTACGAATTACAGTACAGTCCAGCAACCGTCACATATACATATATGTACATACATATGCGAAGCTATGAACCTAGGCACCTACATCGAATGAAGTAAGTCATTCTCATTCATTGAGTAATAGCGAGAAACATAAATCTGATTCATAAGGCACGCCGTATCCATGACTCATGGTATATTCGTCAAGCTCCGATGTGCATACCCAATATCCATACATACTGTACGTCATCTGTACCGAGTGATAAGTGAAAAAAATAAACGAATATTATGCTACATACATACGAAGGAACTCTAAAAGTATAAAAGTCTACAACTCAGCGAGTACGAGTCGACAAAATTACTATACACCAAAATAATCATGACCTAAACTGGTACGAGTAAGAGAGAAAGAAAACTCGAACCATCAGCAACGAAGGAACGTATTCTAGAGTTGGCGTATTGTATCTACATCTTCTATATAACGGTGAACGTTATATTATGTATAGTATAGGACTCGGCATACTCTACGAGTAGGTACTTCGTCGACTACGACTACGACGACTACGACGACGCCGAACCAGCAGTAGAAGCGAATAGGCACGTTTCACAGCATTATATAGCATAGCAACCTAACGTTCTATTTTACTCTGCGTATCGTACACCGAATGCTATGATTTCACACGCTGTATCGAGAAACCCTTTTCACAAATAAAAACCAACAGACGGAGAATAGAAAACGAACTAAATGAAAAACTCGAGATCGTCGTCGCCGAAAACTCATCTCCAGTCTAGTGACGTTAATAAAATTGCATAGGTATTAGTTTGAAGGTAAGCTCGACTCAGATTACTGCGAAACAGATACAATATACAATGAAAAAGTTTCAAATAAGTACGTTAGAAATTTTGCATTCGACGGATTCGCATCTCTTTTTCCATTCATCTGTTCACTTTTCACACATTGTTTCGAATCTGTTGTATCATCGTTTAGGGGTGTTTTAATAATTAAATATTATAAATTACAAAATACTACGATGTAACATCGTATTCGTATTCACGATTTACTCGTCAACTTGATCGTTTCACTCACCATCGAGCTTTTTCGTTCGCGCTGATATTTTGAATAGTTGTACTTCTCGAGCTGCCGTTGTTGCTAGATTCTGTAAAATAATAGATTATTTGATTAAATACGATTACACCAGTAGGGATTCTAAATCGAGTTTCAGCTTCGAATGATTCTTGTGTCGGTACATTTCTTTTACCGATTCGTATCCTCATATTTGGTACTTGGAGAAGTTAGCTACTTCACGGTAACGTTTGCAGCAACGATTTATAACCATCTGAAATAAAATAAAACAATAATAAACAATCATGACGATGAACGGATAATTACCTACAAAGAAACATCATTTCACATGAGACAACAAGAGACGATTTTTATCGAAGTGCTTCACTTCAGATATTCATTTTTATTACAAATGATAACGATCGTAGATCAGAAGATCACTAACATGAAAATGATACTTTTTTATGAATTTGATTTAAAATTATATCAATTCATAAACTAATTCTAACGATTAACAAATTAACATCGTTGGACTAACAAAATTTTCATCATTTCGATTAAATTTTGAGAAAGAACGCTAAACTAAGAACTTGTTTCAAACGTGTCTACCAGAATAGCTCTGGCATCAGAACTAAAATCCATTGCATTTTTGTGTTTGTTTATATTCTGTATTTTGATTTAGAATGAAAATCAATAATATCAAACAAAAAGGTTACATAATATTATAAATTCTTCGTATTTAAAAAACAAGAGCAAATACCGATTTAAAAAAACATCTTCATTTTGACCAATTAGAGCCGACTTATGAAGAAAGATAAAATGCAAAATTGTAATTATCAAAATAGAGCATCATTTTGGGAGGTGGAAAATTTCATAACCAATGAGGTTGTATTTTGATAATTATGATTCAGCTTACGAAATTTTCCACAACCGATGATGCTTTATTTTGATAATTATGATTTTGCTTTTTTTTGCTTTTCACCATAGGTCGAGATAAAAAGCAAAATCATAATTATCAAAATAAAGACTCATTGGTTGTGGAAAATTTCGTTAGCTAAATCATAATTATCAAAATAGAACACCATTGGTTGTTGAAAATTTTACGAAATTTTCCACAACCAATGATGCTTTAATTTGATAATTATGATTTTGCTTTTTGTTTTTTTGCATTTTACTTATCATCGCAGGTCGGCCCTTAAAAACATTGACGGCCGATCTGAACATTGAATCAATCAAACAATGAAACAGAATCCGGAACTAAAATATAGAGAATACATTTCTTTCTTCCTTATTTCCTCAGTTATATCTCGGTATACTTGGACTTTATTACTTTTTTTCTGAACCTAAAAATAAACGTATAGAATAAAATAACCCGTATCATCATTGTTCATTTGTATTGATGGCATTGGAGCAACGGATTTTTTGTTCAAAATATTCGGAAAAATTTTAACATAAAAAAAATGCTGATCGAAAATGAAAGAAATTAATGAACTTAATTTTCAGTATAAGAAATTATCAATAGTTACATAACCGAGATAAAAATGAAGTACGATATACAACTTATGTTCACATAATAGCGAACAATATCGCAGGTATACAGGTAAAATTGCTGGAAACTGAAAAGGTAGATGCAGCATGTGGACTCATTAAAATCAATATCGTTCACTGGTTTTGAATTTCATCTAGCTGGTTTTTATTGGATAATTATAATCATAAATTTGAAGTACCACGTTTAATATAATGAGCACGGCAGAAAATCTCTAATAAGAATCAATATCTCATAAAAAATAAAATTTAATTTTAATTTTTAATTTTTTATTTCTAATCTTTTTCAACATACGTGAATACTGTGCGAACAACATCTTACGTGTCGTTAGGAACAGTTAGGAACCTAAAACATGATGAACAAAACTTTCAAATATTTTGTAAAAAAAGAGAAACATTTGACTCGATATTTTAGAGATAAAAATATACAAATTTATATTGAGGAAACATTAATATTTCTATTTCTAAACTTGTCAATTATTTTTCTTCTTTCATTTTTACTTTGTTTTAAAACACAGAAACCTCGGGTTATTTTTAAAAGTGTATCGTAAGTTCAAGTTTATATACAATCACGCTATCTGTATTACATTCTTTCAACTTAAAATACACAGCAGATTGAAAAACTCGCTTATGCTTTATCGTACTTATTCAAGCCTAACGCTGTTTCAAAATGAAACGCAATTCAAATGGAACATGGTGAAATTTAAAACTCGAAGAAGTACATATTATTTTTTCTACACCTTAACATTTTTGATATAAAATTGAAATAATTTTGATTATTATTTCACGCATGTGTATTAAAATAAAATTGATTCAAATAATTTAGACCATTACATGTGCATACATAAGTATTTGCACTTAATGATCAATATGATACTTGCAAGTCGATTAGATTTTATATGTTTGTTTCAGATTTAAATGACGTTTTAAGTTGGCAAAACAGTTACACTGCTTTTTTTTTTTTAAAAAAAAAAAGATAAAATATTAATGTAGTTTTAATTTTTTGGAAATAATTGATAACATAATCAGCCAGTAAGTACTAGTAGAGTAACATATTTTAATTGTAATAGTAAGAAACACGAACATGAATGAAATTACAACATTCTGCAGGAAATTAATACTTTCTTAGGCATTGGGTACAGCGCTATCTAGATATTTAATAGCTCAATTAATAATACACTAAATTTTTTCATAGGCTTGTTCTCAACTTACATGTTTTAATTGGCCTCATCAACTAATAAACGAAATAATTTCACATCATCCAATATCGTTAGGACTAGAACGACTAGATCGTATATTTCGGTCGGATTTTTTTCTCGACTTCTAACATATTGTTTTTAGATTTCAAAAAATATCTATAGCTTTGTTTTATCACACACACAAAAAAAAAACAACTATCCCAAAGCATACTCGGATCATATCGTAAATATTTCGTACGTGTGTAACCTAACACATGTAAATACATAATTTTTATCATCACTTGGTTATCTGCAATTATCATATCAGTGATTCATTGAAAAATCCATTGCCAGCCAAGTACCTCGATGGTAGGTAATACGACAGATAATTGTAAAACGTAATATACCTAACCTACCTAGGCCTAAATACGTCTTATATTCTGTAAAGTACCACTAATGAAGTTTATCAGCACTTTCTAGAGCTTTATGTCGTTTTAAATCGTACCAACTGATAAGAGAAGATAACGGTGATTGCGTAACATTTTTCAATTACTTCTACGTAGGTATATCTGAATATTAATATTATACTCACTTATGTACATACATATGTGGTTCAAAATGATAATATTCTGACATTCTTTTTTCATGGTCGTCGTAAATGAATGAAAAAAAAAAAAAATGCTCAGATGCATCGTAATCAAAGGATTAATTTTTCAATTCATTAAAATAGATACTCATCGTGCTACTGAACCGTAGCCGGTATAATTTTACAATATGTTTAATCATTCGAGTAATGAGTAAATATACCTTTTTTTATATATAATTTACCGGTGATATTCGCAGTCGCACTGATTCCTATAATTACATGTGATCGTAGAATTTTCAGCATAGATATGGGCTTGAAAAATAATCTACCAGTTTCTATGGTCCACATATGTAATTGGTATTAGTTACCGTATCATTTATACAAAAATAGGTAATCTGTATTTTAATACCAATTCAGTAAAAGAAACATGGACTCATTTAAAGTACTGGATAGTCTTTTTGTAAATATAAATATGGTCAATTTTTACAATCATTGTACAATCCAATATTGCTTGTTAGCTTCAATTTACTCCCAACTACTACCAGGTTGGAATTCAGCTCTCATAATAAAATTGAATACTTTTTATAGCTAAAATTTTAGCAATGTTCTTTTGGAAGCTATGGACTTTCACATCATTCATTTAGATTTCATCCACTGGTGAGTTTGTATCAATGAGGAGGAAATCGTATAATAAATAATCAAGACATTCGTTCAAAAAACAAATATAATGAAATAATTGTCAAAACATGTTTCTCAAATTTATACACGAATTATTTACATTAAAATACATTATGTTCTATATCAAATAAAGAGATCATGATTATATACATTTACAATACACGACAATAATGCGAATTTACAAAAAAAAAAAAAAAAAAAAAAAAAAATGTTGACAACGCATTTTCTTGTTCTCATAGCTAAAATATTAAAATTTGTTTTAGAAAGAAGGGGGGAAAAATATAAAAACTGTACAAAAATGCATTCGAAATACTTATAATATTTGCACTGACCAGTATAAAAAATTCTGCTAATCGAATATTTCCACCAAAATAGAAGTATTTGTATTGAAAATGTTCAGCGAATAAATAAATTAAGACGAAGCTGACGATTCCCAATAAAAACATCTGTTCCAGGCGAATCATTCGATTATCAAATAGGAAACATTTAAATTCCAAGCTCAGATTGAAAAAAAAAAAAAAAAGGAGAAGAAAAGAAAAAAGAAAAAAAAATGGAGAAGAGGGATGAAATACAATAATAAATAAAAATTAAGGAAATCATTTCACCATCGTTGGTTACTTCTGCGAGTTATACAGCCGTGAATTTAAATGTTTTTAAGTATTTTTTTTTTTCTTAATTTTTTTCATTCTTTAATCAAATTTTCCAATCGCCAGACGTCGCATGGAAGGTTTTTAAAGAATGGTAAGTATTTAATAAAACGCATTACGCGTGTTTATGTTTTTTTTTTCTGCACTTAATTCGCGAATCGACTGGCAATTTGGACCATTCAATTTAAGATGAAAAAAAAAAAAAAAGGTGTTTTCATTAATTGCGGTTAATTATTGCACTACAGCTTTCGACAGCTTATCTTAGGTACACGCTTAAACTTATCTTCATTTATTAAATTTTTCTTTTTTTTTAACACTCGTATAAACTATAGAAATTTGCTACTAGCTTAATAAAAATTTTTCCCAAACGATTATAATCTTTCAATTAATAAATAATAATTCTTTTTAAAAAAATAAATAAATAAAACACACGCAAGTACATACATAATGGTACTGATATTTTTAAACAGAGTAACAATCATATGGTAACATTTAATTGCTTATGTATCGATAATAAATAATAAATCTAAACTTTACGCTTAAAATTTACGCAGGACTTTTGAAGAAATTTTTTCGCAAAGAAAATTTTCCATGTACGTAAGTAGACCAGTTACATGCTACATTATAATCTAGCTGCATTGGACGGCCGTGCGATTTTTTCCATCATACTATAATCGTACTTGTTTGTTAAATAATTTAATAGTTAGGAGACAAAAAAAAACAAAGTAATATTATTACAGAATACAGAGCATCTAATTTGAATATTGAAAAAATTACCATCGAAAGTAAATCAATAAGATACATCGTGGTTTGACATGAGGTATAAAGGAAAAATGACACGTATCGTGGTGAAATATTCATTTAGAAAATAAATCGTTCATTTTTTTTTTTTTTCAAAATGTGGAAAATGTAAAAACATCTATAAGACTATTTAAGTACAATTTTCGCGCTGGTTAAAAAAAAATTACAATTATGCGCAATAAAATATTTATATAAACGTTAGAATATTAGAAATCCATATTAAACTAATGAGCAACCTGAATGTTTAAGTAAAAAAAAATTCATTTATAAAACGTACATACCCAGGCAGTACTATTAAGGTACCTTGGATATACATATGAATCGTATTACGTTTTGAGAATTAAAAAAATATGCAGAAAATTGTATTATTGTTTCGCTACGGACCAATAATTTATATTGCTATTGATTTCGAATTTTTTGAACAAATTTTTCACACCAATAGCTGCCCATTAATTAGACTAAATTTTCATCGATGAACACAGTTTCGAATCGTACCCAAGTTCACTATTATTTTCACACACGGATCAATTCAGATTAAATTACAAAATAACCAAAATTGATCAAAAAACCAAGAGACTATGGAGTAAACTCCTCAAATGTGTCATAGGAACAAATCATTCCAACTGAAGGAGCAAATTTCAAAATAAGTTTTCTCAAATGAACGAGAATTGATTCAAACATCATTTTTTTGTCGTAATTTGATTCGTAACTATAACCGTAATGTTACCAATACCGAAAAAAAAAAAAAAAAAATCACTACAGAAATAATATTTTAGTTCTGTATATGTACCGGTCTTCCTACTCCTCTTCCTATCTAATTTTTATAATTATCTGTACACCTCAAAATAAACTAACGATTCGGATATTGCGTTGAGGTAAAAAATACACACACACATGGAAGACTTTAAAATAAATACGACGAGAAATAAGACGAACGACTCGTCATCTGCTGGCTCACATCGTGAGCCCCCTATCTAAAGGGAGACATTATTATAGCACCATAGGCTACCAAATTTATTAAATCTTACGGGGGAACATAGCATACTTGTGAACAAGTCATATTTGAAGAATACCCTCCTCCTCCTCCTCCCCCTCCCCTCATCGAAACTGTGTTCGTAATCGTAAAATTAATTTCGGGGGGAGAAAAAAAAAAAAGACAGAAAATGGGGACAAATCTCGAAATACGAGCGGAGAAAAAAATAACAATACAATCACAGATCATTTCCTAGATAACTAATTACGAATAAAAATTAAAGCTAACGAACCACCAACATGAATTTAGAAAAAAAATTTCATCTTAAAATATAAATTTTCCAATATTAAACGCACGCGTACGAGCAAAAGAAAAAATATGTATAAATTAATGGTCGTAAAAATAATTTTGATTTTTCTGCATGCCTTTTTCAAAACGTACGTAGCTTGTAGAATGAATTTCGCACGACTGAACAGAAATTTACCCCGTTGAAAATTACAATCGCAAAAAGGCCGATAGAAAGGTGACCGGTGAGAGGCGGAGGGGGACATTCAATCGATCGTGAAAAAGATCCGAAATGAACAATTTTTTCTTTTTCACCGTTCTTTTATTTGAATCAAAACAACAGCGGTATGCACCACGTCGAAAATGTGCGCATTTTTAATGCGGCTACGAACACGTTTTAAAATAATAGCGTAAAAACATACGTTCACGACCAGCGACGTATTTTCGAAGTTATTTTTGGTAAGATTGCTCTCGGTAGCGTACACGATGCGACGCTAAAGCATAACAAAAATATCTCCAACTCTAGTTCACTCGTTAAAAACGAACAGGGCTATTCAGCCAGTGAAAGTTTTCGTACAACAAACTAAAGAAAAAAACAAAATTTCGTAAGAAAAGGAATTCGCGTAACTTTGCGATTCAGAATTGTTTCCAAAAATTTGAAAAAAAAAAAAATTCTCATAATTAAAAAAAAAAAGTCGAATAAAAAATAAAAATGCGATAACGATGACGACGATGACGACGACGACGACGAATGTAGTAATTTTCATCATTCTCGTGCGTGGTATCATCATCATCATCATCATCATCATCATAATAATAATAATAATAATCATAATAATGATAATCATAATCATAATAATAATAATATAAACCCATATACAGGTATAAACGAGTCGAAGGGGAGAGAATAAGGGGGAACAGAAATGAAAATTCACATCCACAGAAAGATTTGGAAATAAATACAGACATGTAGGAAACACACACACACACTCATACACACATACACGTAGAGACGGATAGAAAACGAAGAATAACCGCAATAATAATGAATGGGAGTTGAACGAGAAGAGTACAGGCAAGAGGAAGATGAAAACAGGGAGAAAGAAGTAGAACGAAAAGAAAAACACGAAAAAAAAAAAAAAGAAAAATTAACGAGGAAAAAAAAGAACAATGAAAAATCAAAATCAAAAAAAGAAGGAAAATATATGAAAAAAAAAAAAAAAAAAATTAATTGGTAAACCTTAATACTTGCATAATATTATCGATATCTGGAGATTCTTTGCTCGGTTGCGTCGTAGGTGGCACGGTTTTGAGGATATCGTCGACGCTGAGTGGCGTCAATTTACACGACGGTATGATATCCTCGAAATCTTGACTAAAATCCAACTCTCCGAGGGAGTCGTTGTTGTTCAACGGATCCAGATCCGATTGGCTGGAAAGACTGAGCACCGAGCCCCAGTTAATGCTACGATTATCGTCGCCGATACCGGAATCGTTATCTTCTTGGGGACTGGTTTGAGGGTAAGGCGTAGGCGCTCTAGGTGGCTCCGGCGGAGGCTCGAGTACGATGAGCGGAGGCGTTTGTTGGTTATTGGCGAAACAACCCTCTTGTTCCATTTCTCTTTCGATGTACCTTAACGTATTACATATCAGGACCGAACGATACAGGCTCGGATCGGTGAATTGTCTATAGCGACCTAATTTACACATAGAAATATTTAAAACAGTTAATCTACGTTGCCGATAGCACGACGGACCGCACATACACCACTTAGTTCTCGGATTACAACAACGACTACTGAACACGTTCGAATTTGGAGGCGATGGCACGCTACCACTGCCCAAGTCTAAGTACGATTTACCATTCTCGTCGCACCGGATGGTCTGCTGGTGTTGCTGGGGTGGCGGCGGCGGCGGCGGCGCCGGATGATGAGGATGCGACGGATGCGAATGAGGCGAAGAAGGTACGGTGGCCGCTTGAGCTTGATGAGGCGACGCCGGACCGCCGTGGAAAACCGGCGCTACGGAGGCCGGATGCGGCGGCGAACCGGGCACAGTGGCTACGCCGCCCGTAACCGATATACCCGACGAGTTGGCCACGATCGCGGTACCGTTACACATATTATGATTACTTAAATGTACACTACACTGGCTACTATTGGTTTGGTTTACTAAATTGGCATTAACGCCGGCCGCCGAAGCTGCCGGATTCACATTGTTCGTCGAAGAAGCTGCCTGATGCGGCGACGTCAGCTGCTGAGGAGACGACCAGCACTGGCTGCTGGCCGGATTGTATTGTTCGCACGCGAACGCCGAGGCCGGATTGTAAAACGATGCGGCCGCTGCGGCCGATGTCGTCGTGGCTGCGGACGTGGCCGCTGCGACGGCCGCGGCCGCGCCTCCGGAAGGGCTTATCGATGATGGTGATACGGCCGTTACTCCTATTGAACCTGCATCGTTGCATTGGTAACATTTGCCAGCCGGATAGTACTCGTCCCAAAGGCTGTCTTCGGTCGTTTTGCCTAATTTGGCCGGCATCGGACCGTCGTCGTCGTCTTCGCCATGTAGGCAGTCCTCCCGCGCTCTTTTACCGCTATTTGACAACATTTGTAAACCCATGTTGGAAGAAGTCTGCGCAAACAGAAAAAGAAAAAGTGATATTAATAAAAAATCATTCCTTCCAACTTGATTCTTCACTTAAAAAGTGATGAAATATACTTTATTTAATATACTTATATAGCAGGGGTGTTGACTGCAACGGGGTTATACTTGAAGTTACGAATTCATTTCAGTTACAAGTTGTGATTACAGATCATTTCAGTAACAAAGTTTACAGTTTCGTTTCAGTTACGGTTACAAACACTGGTCGGTTTCAGTTGCGGATTGTAAATGAAATTAATTAGTGACTAACATGTAAGTTGGAGCTACAGTACTGAAGTTATAAGTCACAATCACCAAGTCATTTTAGTCACAATCCTTAAAACTGTAAACTGTACAGCAAAAGCTTGAAGTTACAATCACTGATTCATTTCTATCACACACACATAGTTCCTAAAACTTACAGTTACAATCACAAATTCATTTCAGTCAAAATCCATGAAACTGTAAACTCTACTGCAATTTACAGTTCTTATAGCTTGCAGTTACAATCACCAATTCATTTCAATTACAATCTGTAAAACCATAACAGTAAGACAGGTCCTGAAGCATACAGTTGAAATCACTAATTCATTTCAGTCACCATTAGTAAAACCTCAACTGTAAGACAGTGCCTAAAACTTACAGTTACAGTTACAAAGTCACTTCAGTAATAATCTGTAAAAACTGTAATTGTAGAACAGTTCTTGGAACTTACAGTTACAATCACCGATTCATCTCAGTCACAATCCATAGAACTGTAACACAGATCCTAAAGCATACAGTTGCAATCACCGATTCATCTCAGTCACAATCCATAGAACTGTAACACAGATCCTAAAGCATACAGTTAGAATCACCGATTCATTTCAGTCACAATCTGTGAAACTGTGAACTGCACTGCAACTCAATGGCAATCAGTAAAGCTGTAATAGTAAGAAACTTCCTAAAGGTTACTGTTACAATCACAGATTCATCTCAGTCACAATCTGTAAAACTGTAAACTGCACTGCAACTAAATTGCAATCAGTAAAGCTGTAATTGTAAGAAACTTCCTAAAGGTTACAGTTACAATCACAGATTCATCTCAGTCACAATCTGTAAAACTGTAAACTGTACTGCAACTCAATTGCAATCAGTAAAACTGCAATTGTAAGAAACTTCCTAAAGGTTACAGTTACAATCACAGATTCATCTCAGTTGCAATCTGTACAATGAACCGAGCTGCAACTTATACATCATAAGGTTGGTTTGGTTATAATCTGTAATTGAAATAAATCAGTGATTTCAATGGCAAACTTGTAAGAACTGTAATTTCAAATTTCAAATTTTTTCAGTAATATTTAAATAGGTCATTCAAACACCTAAAGTCAACAATTTTTCAATTTTTTTGGCCCCAAAGTATGTTATAACAGCACTAAATAATTATTTTTAATTATTTTGTTTCAAATAAAGCTTTTGTTTTTACACTATGTATCCATTTCAAATGCTTTCGCGAATAAAAAGTTTGATGATTTACACAACAAGTACAATAACATTGAAAAGCTTTCTTGTATCTGAAGCAACCATTCAGCCATAAAGACCCCAGTGATGAAGTCAGTTAGGTTAGAAGAGATATTCAGTTTTTTGCATCTCCAGTAATTGTTACTGTTTGGACTCGTGTTGTTTTGCGCATAACACATTTATTTCAAAGCTGAATCAATGAAACTGCAAATTAGTTTCAAGATTCAAATTACAGCTACAATTAACACTATTATTCGGCATTGGAAAATTTGAAGCTCAAACTAAAGTAGTTATAAGAACAGATTAATTTCAGTAGAAGTTGAAAGTTTACAGTTACAGTAGTAAAAAAATATAGTCTGTTTCAAATTACTAGTTACAATCAACATCCCTGAATTAATGCAGAAAAACTTGACTGCAGGCCAAACAATCATTAAGATTATCTAAAACTTGAACACATGATTCGAATAAAATCCACAACTGCGACCCTTTTCTTTCCTTTATCTCCACAATACTGAAGGCTTCATAAGATAAGGACATTTAGCCGATCTCTCATTCAGATTGTATAACTTTTGGTGAATCAAAAATGCTTACATGCATTCCTTAACCCTAGACTAGCCACACCAGTGGTCGAAAGTTCCGCAAGAGGCTTTTAATCGCACCCTGGTCAAAAGTTCCGAATTCATTCAAACTGGTTGCACCCTGGTCAAATGTTCCGAATGACTTTTGGGCTAGAAAAAGTTTCCTGAATTCCATTGCAGAACTAATTTGTCGTTGGGCCATTTTGTTTTTAACGGATATCAAACTCTGATTGAGGGATATTGAAATTTTCATAGAGTACATTGAAAAATTTTTTCATTGCTATGCAAAATATTTCCAAGCAAAGGTGC
>FIZR01016264.1:0-10317 GCA_900060175.1 Ferrisia virgata
CATCTCCAAAAGAAAGGAAAAAAGCTCGATGCGCTGGAGATGTACGAAATTAAAAAACATAAAAACTTAGGATATGACGTGTTAAACGAAAATGTAGATAATAATGACGCGATTATCAATGAACTATTGTCGTGAATTTTCGTACCTTTTCGTTTAAGGCTTTTCTATCATTCATAATATACATAATTGCGTATCACATAGATAATGAACCTTGTACTTTAGTCTGAAGATGGTCGTGCACCGAAACGCGTCACGTCTCTACAATAAAATATTTGCGTTGCGTTCTTTTTTGTAACAGTGATTCATTCAAAAAGTGTCATTTTTCAATAACTCTTGATAACTCAAAGCTAAATCGCAAGCAAATGATTCTTCCAAATTTTCTTCTTCTTCGTTTTCGGAAGAACATGACTGGTGATTGAGATTAGCACCTTCAGATTCGATTAGTTCCTAGAAATTACAAAACATACCTATTTGTTATATCGTAGTCAATGACTACATACTCGTATTTATTGACAAGAACTACATAAGTACAATGTACAATTGTACTTACGACGTAGCAAAGTCAAGTAATCAGGTACATATTCTTTTATTCAACAAGCGATAGAGCAAACTTACCGTTATATGAATTAAATCACTTAAACGTTGTACTATTTGCGTGAAAGTTGGCCGTTCTGCAGGTAGATAACTCCAACAATCCCGCATCAAATTATAGCTGTGTTAGAATTTCAATCAAATAAACACACACGTTATTTAAATTTAGTAATATAGCATTATAAGGAATTCACAAGTCTTACGTTTTCTGCGAACTTTTTGTAGGTCTTCCCATACGTTCATCGTTTCGTAAATTTTCCAGCAGGAAGTTTAATTTTTTCTGATCCCAATTAGGATATGGATTTTCTCCCAAACTCATAATTTCCCATAAAACAATCCCAAAAGACCAACTATAAATCAATTCATTTGATTTTAATCAACATTGAAAATGCAAATAACTCAATTCAATTTTACATGTACTTTAAAATTATGTTTTTCCATTTAGAAATTACGAGTGAGCAGGAAAAGGTCGTGAAGTCTCATGCAGAAAAACAACACTTTACCACAGAACCATAGTTTTCAGTAGTTATCCAGCACACAATAGCGGTGCCTTAGTACTTGGTTTAGTACTGGACAGTAGTAGTGTTTTGGTAGAAATTTATCTCTGTAAAGTGTTTATGCAAAGGTTACTTACTACACAAAATAATATTTGACTACTCATTGTTATACTGACTATAAATTATCAGTAGTGATGAGATATTTTTAATACTCTTGGAAGTTGCTTTGGTAACACCAGTGATTTTCTTTTCTGGTAGATCACATTTCTAATTTCTTACAATTGTAGGTTATGAGGAAAATTTATTGATAATTTCATGTTTTTTCAATTATTCTGTCTTCTGAACAAACACTCAACAAGCTATTATAAAATACACCCAAATTTTTTATGTGTTATGGTGGTGGAGGGAAAAATAGTTACACGTGATACAAACATTTTCAAAATATTCTAAATAAGCATATCTTTGCCATTTCAATCTAGAAGTTGTGCAAACATAGATATATAGCTTAGGTTTGAGTTGCATAGTTTGTGGTTAGAGGAGCTTTACAATGAAACTGAATACTCTGTAGGTACTGCAGACTGTGGAGTAAGTATTTTAATGCGTCCAAACTTCCTTAAAATCCATGAAGATATTGCACCACTTTTTGAGGTTGAAGATATTTAAGTGGAAAGGAGTTGGGGTATGAAAAAAGAATCAGCAACCCTGCAAGTTTAGACCCTGCAAGTTTAGACCCTGCATGAAGGCACTACTTTCAATCTTGAACCAAGTGTCCGTATGACATAATGGTTAAACTAGGGCTTACGAAGCAAGAGGTTGTATGTTCAAATCCCACAAAAAGCAAAACGTAGAGGCAACGCATTGAGTGCATTTAACTACTACATATTACGCGTTTATGTTTCAAGAGGCACAAGTTACAGCAGAGATAGTTACACAGTACGCCGTCTATTATCAGAATCAAGAAGCTTGTGACTGATTTGAGCACCTACTCATGACCAGCTGCTAAACTCAGGGTTATAAAAATTCAGTCAAAGTAGAAAGCGATGGGAAACTACTATACGTACAAATGTTCAATAATTGCTTCCAGGGAACCATCTTAATAGTATCGGCATAGAGAACACAGTACTACATGCGTTGCCCTCACCCAATTGGGTTTATCAAGGTTGGCAACACAATCAATTTCAGGGGACTGGAAACCAGCGTAAATATAGATACTTGAAAGTAGAAGTTAAGAATTGAAAAACTGGTAATTTTGGAAATAGGTATGGAGTCTACACATACTTCCAATTTTTGAAACTACCTCCAAAATTTTCCTTTTCCATTTTGAATGAATTTTTCAAGACTGACATCTAACAGTACCTTCAATTTACTCTCCTTCACCTTCCTCTGAACTCTCTATTGAACATCTTCATTTCTCATCTTCTCCGTCAAATCAAGTAGAGAATTTTAATTAATGATCTCTAATTGAAGTTGTAGAAAAGCAAAGAAATTTGCACTTACCCACATTAATTTTTATAACTTACACATCTGATGCTGAAGTAAAACGAAAGTGAAGCAACGATTCTGGTGCCATCCATTTCACAGGCATTCCTTTCATGGCATTGGCGTGGTAATAATCACGGTCTCTCGCTAGACCAAAATCAGATAATTTCATCACACAATCCTCTGTAACCAAAACATTTCGGGCAGCCAAGTCTCGATGCACACACTGCAGAAAAATCATAAGCTGAACGTTTTCAATTCTCAATTCGTCAACTTTACTTGTATTTGCAATTTTCGATATCGAGAAAGAATCCCAACGTGCTTGACTGCATTTCGAGCACTTATCTATGTACTTAGGATATCTACCTTTTTTTTAGTCAGATATTCCATAGCCTCTGCTATCTGTAAAGCAAATCTAAGCAATTTTGATTCAGGCATCTGATTAGCCAAAAGGACGTAATTGTTTGAATTAGCTTCTGAACGGTAATTTTGAAAAAATTTGAGTAAATTTCCGTAAGCTGCATATTCCGTCAATATCATTATCTCATCTCCACTACAATATCCCAACAAACGGATGATATTCTTATGAGGTCCAACCAACTTCATTATTTCTAATTCACGACAGAACTCTATCGCACTTTCCAGATTGGATGAATCTACAATAGATAATGATAATTTGAAATACGATAAATTATGAACGTGGATTTTCTCTAACTATTATTAACTAACAATAAAACATTGTGAATAAACCAACCATGAGGTATTTTAGCTGCAACGGTAGTAATGACATTTTCTCTTATTATACCATCAGCCATTGCTTTATGCACTACACCAGAATTTCCTTCGCCTATTTTCTTTAGTATTGATACCTTTTCACGGGAAAATTCCAATGTTTCATAGTGCGGTAGTTTTATGATTTTCGAGGACTGAGAATTATCACATGGATTTCTACGAAGTAGCGCAGTTGTAATTTTAAAACTGAATGATCCCTGAAAAAGTGTAACTATAAATTAGGCTTAGTTGGAGATTGATTTTTTCCCTGTTTTTTGCAATGAAAATCAGGTGTGTACATTTTAATGCAATGAATTCAAAATAGGTATTTCGGATTTTAACAAAACACAAAGAGTTGGTTGATGTTGCGTTGAAAATCTGTCACAAAATTTTGTGCTCTAATTTTGTGAGAGGAGGGGCTATAGGGACCCACAGTCCGGTAATTTTTGAAAAACCCACAGATTTTCAGAATACATACCCCCTAAAATGATGTAGGATCCAGGTTACAAAGCTATACAGATGCCATTTAAGGTTTTGCTTCCCCCTCAGCTTGATTTTAGCTCAATCTGAGAAATTCAGCCCTCCACTAGGGGGTTAAAAATTTACAGATAATAATGATCAAGATTTTCTATTATCCAAAAAGATACAATAAAAGACCTTATTAGCTCAAATATGCATCCAGATAATTTTTCCTTTCAAGAAAATGAATACCTACGTTTCAAAATATTTCGATAGTTTTAAATAATAGCGCAGCCAATTGGCCAAGTCGTTACAAGATACTAAATTATGGAATTTCGCCGTTGATTATGCATTCCTTTTACACTAAGTTTCAACAGTGTCATTACAGAGATTTTGGCGGAAAAAATTTGGAGGGTCTATATGTTTTTATTTTTCTCTTAGATTGGCTTTGTTGCCTGGTCCATCTCCCTGAGAGGGGGCTCTGCAGAAATGTGGAGCGTAAATGCACTATCTTACATTAGCGATACACCAATGGTAGATAATAAATTCATCCATCACTTGCAGTGGGATGGAGTTTCATTTTCCTGTCCCCCCCCCAAAAAAAAAAAATTCAATGACTTATTCTTTCCCCCAAATACTTATTTACTGCGGTTTCAAGTGAATTAAATCATATATTACATATCCTAAAGTGAATAAATATCGAGCTACTTACCCCCAAATCGTCAGCCTTATTTTTTACTACGACAATTTCCTTCTCCTCTACAACATCTTTCAAATCCGAATCAAAGCAATTTCTTAATAAGGATAAAAAATAATATATAATAACTGAATTACTTTTTCCTTCATTCACAAAATATGTATCTAAGGTAAGTCACCAATTATAATCGCGTTCCAATTATGAATAAAAATTATTAATCGATGCTAGCTAGTTCAAACATTGCCCACTAGGGATACTAAGTGCCTTAATTGATGAACAAGTGTGCGTTCTTTCCATTGATCTCTGATTCATTGTTTTTAGTGGAATAGATAACAGTCAAAGCGCATTTGATTGGAAAAAATGCTTGCTGTTTTGAGACTATAGTTTTTTCATTTCACTATAATTTTCAAAAAATGTAACTAATGGTAAGTGTTTTTTCATTTTATGTTTGTGGATACATCAAATTTTAATATTTCTTAAGTTTTTGAAGTTTATCGTTTCGTTTGCTGTAGCTAAGAGGTATGCTGATCCATAGTTTGAACGTTTTGTAAACCTTAAATTTTTGAGCTTTCTGAAATACCTATATCACATTTTTTAAAAGAACTTTTTTAAAATTTTAGAGTTTTTTATGCAAAGTAAACATCTCAAACTATGTATGTAACAGTCATCAAAACAAAGTTTTTTATCATTCAGTTGGGGTGAGAGGGAAAAATGAGTAATCCATAATTGGTAACTTACATCACTTATTTTGTTAAATTATTTACCTTTTAAACGTTGGATAGAAACCCAAAGCAAATACAACAAATAATACGACGATTGAAGAACAGATGAATATTTCCCAGAATGTAAAATAATGAATCTCATCATTGGGTATAACTTGTAAATATGCGCATCTGGTACCGTTGGTGTTGGCATTGTGCTTATGACAGCAGTACTGACCACTGTGTTCAAGAGTCACATGAGCAATTTCATACTTTTCCCCGCGTGTGAAATTCAAATCATTTTTCTGTTCATTTTGAAATCAATATAACAAATTAAAATAGAATACATGACAGAATGTTTACATTCAGGAGATTTTTATGCTCATTCCAAGTTCGTTTTATAAAAAATAAAAACTACGCTACAACATTCTACTTGAAAAGGAAAGATCTCTAAACTGTTAGCAGTTGTTAAAAATCTTTAATTGAGCTTTGTAATAATAAATTTTGTAAAAAACTCAACTGCTGTGTGGCATAATGCAAGCCTGCAATGTTTCAAAATTTTAAACATCTCTCTTTTAAAGCTCATAAAGACGAATTAAATTATAATACTTCATTAGGTATTACTTGCTGGTCTGTGAGTCCTTTATCAGGATCAATTGTAGTTTCTGGAAGCGCATACCAATCAGTTTCATAGCCACCTTCAGAAGATTTTCTAAGTACGCACTCAAATATGATCGACTCTCCAACTTTCTTCGTAGCATTTACAAGAGGTTCTATTATCAGCGGAAATCCTAATCAAGATGTATTTATGATATAAATGAAAGTTCTTGTTATAAGATATCGGATACGTATGATAGGTACTCGTATAAAACTTTACTTGTTACATTGACGATGTAGGAGCGATATATACAGCCCATTTTATTACATACTTGGCACGTATAATTTCCCCCTTCTTCAAGTTGAAAATTTTTCCTCCACATCGATATATTTTTTCTCAAATCAATGTCATCCTTATACCACGTTATATTTGGCGTAGGATTACCTGCAATAAATTCAAGATTGAGTAAAATGATTTAACGGCTAGGTCTAAGCATTAGGCATTCCCATAAGCTATCTGTAATATACTGCATTACACTTCTCTTGATTTTTTAATGCAGTTAGTGGTAAAAAAACAAAAAACGAAGATTCGTTTTGCTACGTTTGTGTTGGGTCGTACCACAAACTCCATCATTCGTGCTGCTCCCCTTCCCAAGATATAAGGATTTCGTGTGGGGTGGGGGAGTGGTTCTGTAGACATGCGAGCCTCTCCGTCAGATTAACTAGGCCTAAATTGATGCTAATCTTTGTACTAGGTTAATTCTGGTTCGTACCATTAACCTTGTCCTTTCGGGTCTTCCCTTTTTCCAGTGTTGTGCATACATTTATTTAGACTAAGCTAAGAGTATGTACTTACAGGGGCGTAACCAATTAGTAGAGAATGAGTGAGCCAAATAAGAGCCCAAAAAATTAAATTCGAGTGTGTGGAGAAGCGGTGATGAAAATACATAAATGCTCCAAATTTTTTAATTTTAATAATATGTAAATGCGAACATTTAACAAAAAAGGTGTAAGATGTATAGTGTTGTTTACCTTTATAGCGCGAGGGTAAGATGTTTTAAAGTGGGGACAGGAGAGAGAGAACAGGACTGAAATGTCAAACGTATGTTGCAAATATGTTGTTTTATATGAACCAAAATGCTCGTTCAACAGGTTTTTTTTTAGTGGGCACGTGAATTTTTTCATTTTTTTTTTGTTTGGTAACTTGGGTGAGCCAGAGCTAGACCAGGTGGATTTTGAAGTGGGCCTGGTCCACCCAACCCATCCGTTTGTTACACCCCTCCCACATTATAGAAGAACGAAATGTGGCTTGCATTGCAATTTGTTTTAGCTCTCTCATACGCTCTCGTTACTGTTCTCCTATCTTTAAGTATTGTAAAAAAATTTCTCAAACAAAAATCGTAGATTAGAAGGTCAAAAATATTTTTAATCATTGATAGTGGGTACAGGGACTGAGTGAGGGTAGGGAAGCCGAATCATAAAAATAAGTCAATATTCAATTTCAGTGCAATCTCATCAGTAAGAATTAATATTCCACGTACTGTTTCAGTTTTTTCTCATAATTTTCCCATTGTTGTGGTAAACAAAGAGCCACAACTAATAGGACATCAAAAAAAAAAAAAAAAATAAGCGAATATTCAAACTCGCCGAACACAAACTGAGAAGAATCGATATGTACTGAGCATTTTCCATTTTTTTCGCCCCTGAAGAATTTACACAAGGGGGGCATTTTTCCATAATTTTTATAATGATAAAAAATGTTTAGTACTCTTTAGGCTACAAATAAGCTTTAAAAGAAAGTTGAAATACGATGATTAGAATATACATACGGTGTATGTGAAGAAAGAGGGGTAATTCTTGAGGGACAGGGCTAAAAAAAAGCACCCCAGCTAAATGTTTTTCTTTCTCCCTTTAGATTAAAGATTTTGGCCAATAGCCTTATGTAGCTTAGGCTCTCCATCTTCACTTTGGTAAAAAAAAAACTTTCGTTCTATTGTTTTTACTTACTTAGCATGGTCCAAGTAAAGTGAAGGCAAAAATTTCGCAAAATACCAAGAGTAAAAGATCCAAAAATTTTCATTCAAGTGAATTTTTGTCCTTCAAAAATAATACATTTCACTCTTTTTAGTCACACAAAAAATCACTTACAAAATTTTCATGGAAAAATTTGGAGGGGCCTAATTCAACAGTTCAGGTAGCTTATAGGCTCATCATGTCCCCCTTATTTTCACCTATAAATCAATGCTAAATTAATTCAAAACTTCAACCATACCTTTAACTTCACATTTCAAAGTCTGAGGATTACCGCTATATGTATTGATAGGAATTAATGAATCCTTATTTCTTCCTTGAAAAGAAGGTTTACATTCACCAACGTCATTACATATTTTTGAAAAATCTTGCTCATCATTTACTGTAAGTGCATACGAAAATTAAAAATACAATAAAAATTAACTAAAGTTGCATATTACTTTTTAAAATTTATTCGTGAGGGATAGTATACCTCCTCACTCAAGGTCCTACCACTCTGTTACTGCTAAGTTGAAAAAAAAATAAAAATAAAAGTAAAGAAAGTTGATTTTGAAAATCAATTTTGTAGTTTTTCTGGTTGAAAATAACCATATTACAAGTTTTTTCAATTTTTAGTTGCTTCAAAGAGCGCAGTCTCGTAAAAAGAGGTAAACGGGCTCTCTTGTCTAGTAGCATTTTCAAGAGCTAGAGGAAGTAGCCTCCAGGGTTCGAAAATTTTATCGTAAAAATTTTGGCCTCTTTCCTCAAGCCCCCCCTCCCGATATCGTTCTAAATGTATTCGAAATATGAACTAAGGCAATACATTTTTTCAAAATTGCAGAGATAAAAACCAAATCACAGATCATCTCGAAAGTTTTGAAAATATTTTTTCAGTCATATTCACATCACAAACACGTACTTCTGAATTTCAAAACTAAATATTTAGGTACAAGTTGTTTCAGACCTGGGATGACAAAAAAAATACGCAACATGTAGTAGACTTATATGTACAACATATGATTTTTTTCAGAATTTTTTGAAGACGAAAGCCCAGTAAAAATGAGAAAAACTATCGTTTTAATTCATTTTTCTAACTTAAAATTGTCTTTTTCATTTGAATATTTTTGTTCCTCGAAATACATGTTCAATCGGACTTATTTACGCTTGATTATTGCCAGTTTTACTCAAATTTATTGACTCTTATCGTTTTTGATTATTTTGTTATTCGAAAATATCGTTGAACAATACAAAACTCAAAGCATTCGAACCAAAAAAACTAACCTTAAATTCGTGTTCGGCGGTTCAAATTACCCCTATTTTGACACGTATAAGATAATTTTTTGTGAATTTTACGTTTTTGATTTTTTTTTTCGGAAGAATTACATTACAAGTGGATTCTAACAAATTCAGACAGAAATTGTTTTTCGAAAATCTGATTAAAATGAACATAGTGTCCAGATTGGGTTAATTTGACCCACTGAACACGAAAGAAATAACCAAAGTCGATAAAAATAAATAAATTTGAGTAAAAAGGGCGACGATAGATGGTTAATAAGTTCAATAGAGAATAATTTAAGAGAAAAAAATATTCCAGTGAAAATGACTATTTGAAGCTAGCAAAATTTTCCTACTTAGCTACCATACACTCTTTATAGTGAGAATTTCTGTAATAGACTAGACGTCAGAAGTGGCATTGAAATGTTTTCCAAATTCATTTTTCTCTTTCAAAAAAAGTGTATAATAATTTGCTTACCTGGTAGACTTGTTACTTTTATTGTGATCAACGCGATAGACAATGTACAAGTAATAAAACCAGCGATTTTCTTTGACATATTTTAAGCATTTAAAAATTTTAAAAATACTTGTAAAAACGTTTGACTTGATAACATTTACATTAGCTACGATTTGAAACGTATAACAAAGTAGACAAATATCAACCAGTTCTGCTGGCAAGTCGTCAATTTTGGAAGTACAACGAATTACTGATTAAGATTTTGTTAAATTAGGTACGAAGTGTATCTGTTTCTGGGTTTATCGCAGTTATAAGCGTGTATTCCTGACTGATAAAACTTTCTTAATGATTCCAAGAAAATTTTATTCATTATACACGGCCGTTCTGAATATTTTTTTTCTCATTGGGATTTTACACTAGATAAAATGAACAACCCAGGTTAACAACATATTTATAAGGCTGGTATTGAGCTGTTCTCCTTATTTTTCCGAAGTATACTTCCTTCATGTAGTATTTTACTCCTTAAATTTTTAATAGTAAATGAGTGTGGAATGTCTGCCAAGTAAGTAAATAAAGATACCTGGTTGAAGGTGGATTATTTTCAGAAGTTTTGAGCCTAAATTAATACAAGGGGTCAAGGTTTAAAGTTTTCATCACTATCACTTTTGTCCATTTTTTATTTTAATTGTTATTATACTGGGCGTGTATAATTTCAAAATTTTTACGCTCAGTGTTGAGTAGATTGGGAAGGTAGGAACTTAAATTTGGTGGCTCAGGTTGAGT